>CM073600.1:26322316-26564816 GCA_037074985.1 Solanum bulbocastanum
CAATTTATTTTAGTATGCTTATGATAGGCCAACAGGGTTAGCTTGGGGTCACTCGTGATCCCAGGTCCCGTGTTTACATCCAGTGGGTAGCATCGAGGCGTGACAAACTTGTTATCTGAACATTAGGTTTAAGTTTCTTAGGATGTCTAAAAAGCCGCACTAAGTAGAGTCCTTTTCATTGGTGTGAAGTGCACCATATCTAATGAGAGGGAGGCTACGAAGTTTTTTAGGAAAAGTTCAGTTTCTTGTAACTGTTATCGTGTCTGAGGTATGAACCAACTTTTCTTTCTAATTTTTCGTAATGCATTTCTGATCATGCCACCTCCTAGAATTTACAGAAGGAATGTGAATGCCTGCAATGCTAAGGAAAAACCTCCAGTTCCAGATCAAGAAGTATCAAATGCAGAGTTTTGAAACACCATTAAGCTTTTGGCTCAGATATTGAATCAGGTGCAACTAGAGTTCGGGATTTTGTAAGGATGGTTGATTAATCCATGATTTAGACTCATTTAGGGCTTTATTTTAATAAATTTGGTGTCCTCAAATGCATATTTTGTCTCAATAACTAATGTAAACTCTTGAATTTCATGTATTTGGATTGAGGGACAAAGCATAGACACTATTGAGAGAAAAGGAACAAGGCAGCTAAAAGAACAAAGAAAAGACAACCTGAGGATCGCCTAA
Source organism: Solanum bulbocastanum (assembly GCA_037074985.1). NCBI lineage: Eukaryota > Viridiplantae > Streptophyta > Magnoliopsida > Solanales > Solanaceae > Solanum > Solanum bulbocastanum. The sequence goes on from CM073600.1 coordinate 26,323,001, forward strand.
CCTATTAGGCGAGTCGTCGAATGGCGAGGGTCTCTCCTAATGTTCAAGAGTAACAAGCCCTTAAGGAGAAATTCTAGTTAGCAAGATAAAGGAGCAGTCAACGAGTCACCGAATAGTTCTGTGATGCAGTGCCTTATTGCCCAAAGTTATAGAACTTAAAGAATATTGAAGGTAAAAGAAAAATAGCGATACAAATGATCAAAGGGTGTATCGCCTAGAGGATCGGTGATCCCGACTTGCTGCGCCGAGAGGTCCTTTGCAACACAAATTTTTGACAGCTATAAATACTTGTTTAAATTTTTAGTATCTTATGTAATTTTAGATTATCAAATTTATTATTCAGTTTTAGAACTTAGAACTGTTTTTGGAGACATTTTGGCAAAGCTTTGAAGATTTGAAAAGTTTCCATTTCTAAGATATTGGAAGTGGGTGTTGAAGATTCTTCATCTTAGACTTTTGTAAAGACAATATTCATCGTACCCATTTGATGGAAACACCTTTTGGTATCAATTTCTATCTTTTTACTATGTCTAGCTAAAACCCCAATTCTTGGGGTGTGATTATGTAATAATGGGTTGACTTAATTGGTGGGTATTGCTAGTTATTAGTTTATTTGTTGTTTAAAGGTGATTTTGGTCAATAATTGTGGTTGAATTTAATGGAATTGTAGTAGCAAATACAATCTTGAATTCATATTTTTGGCTTGCTCGAGAGAGCGGTTTTAAAACAAAAATTATTGATTCGATAGTCTGTGGGTATTGGGTCATCGTGGTTTCATCTCGAGAGAGTGAATCCTACACTCTTTTCCGCACATTCAACTGGAGAGAGTGAATGGACTACTGCGAAGGCTGGTCTTAATTAATTCTATTGGTGTTCGAGAAAAACCAATTTTATTCAGGATAAATTATGTGAGAGAAAGTTTATCCCCACTAAAGTCTACATTATTCACCAATTTACACCTATTTACCATTAATTGCAATTACCCAGTTCTTTACCTTGGCCCATAATCCAATTACATCCCAAGAAACTCGTTTCCATATTTGTATTTTCATGTTATTTACTGTTTTAGTTGATAATTACAAAACCCCCCTTGATATTCGATAGTTGTGTGACCCTTAATTTAAGCTATGCTTTAATTCGTAAATATTTTTAGGTATGATTGACTAGAACATATTTTTACTTGCCTATTAATTCTCATCTACATACCACTGCATTGGTACTCGACCCCAACTCAGTAGTTGGGCTATATTACCACATAACGATTGTTGGTACTTAGTATTGGATGAAGTACCCTGATACATTAATCAAAATGGTGCCGCTGTTGGGTAGTGGTGTTACTTGAGAATTTTTAGCTAAGTTGAATTTTTTTCTTGTTAGTTTTAGTGATACTTACTTAATTTTTAGTTTTAGTTTTTGTGCTATTGTTTCTAGTAGGAAATTGGAACATGTCTAGTAGAAATGGTGACCAAATGGACCTCTCTCTTTAGAGGATGATGTTTCTTAGGGATAACATCCTAAGTTTCAAACAATTGGAGGGCAAGTCCATCCATGAGTTGTGGCTGAGATTGAAGACCCTCTTCCTATAACGCCTAGTCTAAAAAAATGTGTTATTGGATTGATTCTACAAATGTCTTGGCCTAAAAAATAAAAGAATGGCTGAAAAAATATTTTCAGGGGGTCTCTCATGACTACCTTATACAATAGCAGCCCAACTCCTTGTTCACATCACCATGACCAATAAGGAGATTGAGAAAGACCATATGTTTGCCACATTGTTGACTCAACTGGATCTAGTGTCCAAGAAGATCATGGAGTTGGAAGCACCAAATAAAAGGAAAGACCAGTACAATACCCTGTATAAAGCCCAATGCGAATGAGGGTGGACAAATTGATGAGATACTCTTACTCATTCTTCACAAAGTCAAAAGTAATGACAAGATGTTGAATGAGATAAATGAGAATATCTTACGGTTGAATTAGATAACTATTTCCCATTTCGTAGTTGTACAACTACTGGAGACTCAAATGGGTCATGTGTTGTATTGTCTCTACCCCACAAATCAAAATTAAGTGGGGAAGTCTTGCCACGATGTTAAATAAGCTACTTTTTGGGAGGTAACCCAAGGTTTTATTGCTTTATACTTATTTTAGAATTAATGGTTTGTTGATTGTGCAGATTAATGTGTGGAAAGTGTTTGAAAAATGCAGATTGGGGAGCTAAAGGTCTTGTCGGTGATCGCCGAAGAGGTCGGCAAATTGCCGAAGAAGTCAGTGAATCACCGAAGAGGTCACCTACCCCAAACAAGACCACTGCTGGACTCAAGGAAACTTCAAAGTGGAGTTTGCAAAACTCGGCAAGCCTAGGAAATTATTGGCAAATTGCAGACCTGGTCGGCAATCTCGATCTAATCCGCCGTTGCAGCCCCTGTTTGACTGGAGGTCCAATATAACTCGGAGAGGTAAGTGATCACTCGGTGTGTCGCTGAGTGGTTCGGCGAGCTTGACTAATGTCGCCGAATGCAATAGAACTAGACGGTATTTAAAAGTCCAAAGGTTTAAACTTACAAACTCTTCACTTTCAGTCATTTTTTACTTTCACAAACCCACACCCGCTTAGTATTTTTTATGATTCTTACTTTATTACTGTATTTGAGTTGTTGATTGGTGCTCCAATTTTTATTATATTGCATCATAGCATTTCAATCTTAATTTTATCAGTATAAAAGGTTGGTTTTTCGAACCCCGTGTTTATTTTTGAGAATTTGTACTCATTTGCAACATTATTATCTTGATGAAGTGTGTTGGGCCTCTCTAATAGGATTAGTATGTTCGGTTGACTGTTTTAATTCGATAATCTTGCCCGTATTGCCTTTAATATAAGATTACAGTAATTTTGGTACTTTAAAATGAATTAAATCTTATGCGGTTGTGCTTGCATGTTGTTTTGTTTAGTTGGGTGAAGTCTGAGCAGCATGTTTTTGTGCTGAAAGATGTAATTTTCCCAATGATAGAGCATGTGACGTAATTCATAAGGGCGAAGGTTGTGAATTGGCCAAATTTGGCAATTGGAGAAGTCTGAGTATCCTGGGGTAATGGGTGTTATGGGTCTTGCTTTAATTTGAGTTGTGCAGGGTATGATTTTTTTGGGGGGTTGCGGGGTAAAATTTGAGAAGTTGGGTTGAAAGTAGGCACGTTGGGTCGTTTGGCGAGCTGGGTTAAGCTCGATGAACCACACGGCGGTTCACTGAATGTCCTCATCTCGCCTTTAATTTTATGCTTCATTTGATGTTGGATTGAGGCTCATGTTGTGTGTCTTTTTGTAACTTGATGTTTTGTGTATATTTTTTGGATTTTGAGCTATAATTGGTTGTTACACTACTTTTGAGGATGATTGAGCTTATGACTCCCGGTTTTTAATTGTAAATAATTCTTTACCATTTCAAAAAAAAGTTCCACCTCTTATTTTTGTCGAATGTGGTTGTTCTTTTCCAAATTTGAGTATTAGTTTTGATCAATACCGATGCCTCTAGTAGTTCTCTTAATCGAACAAAAATGAATGTGCGGTTGCAATGAGGCCAATTGAAGTTGCATGGACAATATGTGAACTATTTGCATCTCATTGTGACTTGCCAAGTATCAAATTGAGTCTCTTTGTGATGAACATTGCACATGAGTGATATTGTGTAGTCTTGTTTGACATTGGTGTCAATGCCTTGTGTGATGAGCTTACCATGAACCATGTGTGATGACACCTAGAATCTGCCCTATTGGTCCGATTGACTTAGTGATACAATATGTTGATATGATCTTAAGAAACTTTGAAGAGTGTGAAACAATATGAAAAATATACCTCTTTTATGGCCGACCTTGCGAGTGTGTGAACTCCTTTTGAACACCCCTTGAGCCTTACCCTTTTCTTGGAAGAAACTTGATAGAAACACAACCTTTCTTGATCTATTACCCATAATCATCATGATTTGTGGCCTATTTGAATAGCCAACTTAGGCCAAAATCCTAAGTTGGGGGTGTGGTGAAAAGAAAAGGTAAATCCAGAAAATGTGAAAAAGTCCCTTTTGCCCATATTTTGAGAAAAATTGAACCCCTCCATTCATATATATATAAAAAAGAGAAAAATAAGAAAAGAACGAAAAAGAAAAAGAAAGAAAAATATGTGAAAATACAAAGAAAATGAGGTTTCCAACGGTCTATGGAAGGTGAATAAGAGGTGATTTTTGATCTTGAATGAAAATGATGAAGAAAAGGAAAGAAGGTATTGGTCACATCACATTTTATGAGGATTACAACATATGAGCCTAAATGACCGTACCTTTGCACTCAACCCCATTACAAGCCTTAAAAAGACCTTGTTGATCTTGAATGAGCTGAAACAAAAAGTCAATTGGAAATTAAGGGTAAACCTATTGGTGAAAATCATGCATTACGTTCATCTTGGTGAGTGTGAGTGTACATATTGATTCCAGAACTTTAAATTGTTAAACCATTGTGTGTGAATATGGAATCATTCTTTGTGTGAGGGCATTGATCACCATTGTTGACCTTGAACTTGCATTTGAAGCAAGTATTGTGAGCTTGAGATTCTTTGGTAATGGTAAGTTACAACTTGAGTCTTTGAGTGCACAACTAGTTCTTGCATGAGTAAGTTGGGTCTTCTTGTGTGCATTCATGATTGAGTCTTGTGTAGCACTATTTGAGACATTCTTTTTGAACTGCTGAACTTGAGTTTTACTTGAGGACAGGCAAAAGTTTAAGTTGGGGGTTTTGATGAGTCCATGGTTTGGACTCATTTAGGTCTTTATTTTAATAGATTTAGTGTCCTCAAATGCATATTTTGTCTCAATAACTGATGTAAACCCTAAAATATTAGGTATTTGGATTGATGTACAAAGTATGGACACTATTGAGAAAAAAAGAACAAGGCAGTTGGAAGAACGAAGAAAAGATGGCCTAAGGATCACCTAACCCATTAGGCGAGTCACTGAACATCGAGGGTCTTGCCTAATGTTCCAGAGTGACAAGTCCTGAACGACAAAATCTAGTCGACGAGATAAAGGAGCAGTCGGTGAGATAAAGGAGTAGTCGGCGAATAGCTGAACAGTTCTGCGATGCAGTGCCTTAGCGCCCAATGTTATAGAACTTCAAGGATGCTGAAGGCAAAAGCAAAACGGCGATACAAATGATCAAAGGGTGGATAGCCTAGGGGATTGGCGATCCCAACTTACTGTGCTGAGTGGTCCTTCGTAGCACAAATTTTTGACAACTGTAACTACTTGTTTGAATTTTTAGTATCTTATGAAATTTTAGAATATCATGTTTATTATTAAGTTGTAGAACATAGAACTGTTTTTGGAGACATTTTTCCTTAGCTTTGAAGATTTGAAGATTTTCATTTCTAAGAAATTGGAAGTGGGTGTTGAAGATTCTTCATCTTAGACATTTGTAAAGACAATATTAATCATACCCAGTTGATGGAAACACATTTTGGTATTGATTTAAATCTTTTTACTATGTCTAACTAAAACCCCAATTCTTAGGGTGTGATTATGTGATTATTGGTTGATTTAATTGTTGGGTACTGTTAGTTAATAGTTTATTTTCTCTTTAAAGGTGATTTCAGTCAGTAATTGTGGTTGAATTTAATAGGGTTGTAGTTGCAAATACAATCTTAACTTCATATTTTTAGCTTGCTCAAGATAGAGGTTTTAAAACCAAAATTACTGATTTGATGGTCTGTGGGTATTGGGTTGTCGTGGATTCATCTCGAGAGAGTGAATCCTAAATCCTTTTTGGCACATTCAGCTCGAGAGAGTGAATGGACTAAGGAGAAAGCTGGTCTTCATTGCTGCTTATTAGTGCTCGAGAGAAATAAATTTTATTCGGGATAAATTGTTTGAGAGAAAGTTTATCCCCACTAAATCTAGCCTATTCACGAATTTGCACCTATTTACCATTAATTGGAATTACCCGGTTGTTTACTTTGGCCCAAAAGCCAATCACATCCCAAGAATCCCTTCTCCATATTTGTATTTTCGTGTTATTTGTTGTTTTAGTTGAAAATTACAAAACCCCCTTTGATATTTGACACTTGTGTCACCCTTAATTTAAGCTATGATTTATTTCGTAAATTTTTTATCTATGATTGACTAGAGCATATTTTTACTTGCCTATTAATTCTCATCTACGTACCACTCCCTTGGCACTCGACCCAAACTCACTAGTTGGTTTATATTACTACATAACAATCGTTGACACTTAGTATTGGATGAAGTGCTCTGACACGTTAATCATGAATCCACTAGAATTTCTAGGGTTGCAGGTTGGTGAGGATTCGCAGAACTTCGTTGATCAGGTCAAGAAAGTCATTGGAGTGATGCAAATGATTGGTAATGGTAGGGTACAGTTGGAATCCTACCAGCTTTAAAATGTAGCTCACATCTAGTTTACTCAATGTAGAAAATAGATGTACATATGCAAGTCCTATCACTTGGGAGTGTTTTAGTGAAACTTTTCTAGACAGGTTCTTCCGAAGAGAGTTGAAGGAGGCAAAAGCTTAGGAGTTCATGAATTTGAGGCGAGATAGCATGTCAGTCCAAGAGTACGTACTCAAGTTCAGCCAACTCTCCAAGTATGCTCCTCACATGGTTGCTGATCCAAGGGCACAAATGAACAAGTTTTTGTATGGGGTATCCGACTTAGTGAAAATATAGTGTTGAAATGCTATATTGCTGGAAGATATGAATATCTCTAGGCTTATGACTCATGCTCAGTTGGTTGAGGAGATAAGCTTAGGGAATAGGGTAAGAATAATAAGAAGGCTAGGACAGACAACTATGAGTATTCTTTATAGAAATCGAGTGATGGAAATTGCTCTCAGTTCCAACAGAAATCTTCAGCTCCAACACCTTCATCAGCCAGTGCTCCATCCTCCAGGTTTTGACAGGATTAGAAATGTAGGGCATCAGGCTCTAAGTCTTAGGGGAGTGTTTTAGGTAATAGGACCTACCCAACTTGTCCTAAGTGTGGTAAGAACCATTCGGGCGAGTGTCTTGTAGGGAGAAAAGGATGTTTTGGGTGTGGTAAGACTTGTCATAGATTTAGGGATTGTCCTTCTTCTAAACAAGGTTAAGGAGGTAATAATGGTAAGGCTCAGTTTACAACTTCAGCAGCAGAATAGGTTGCCCGACTGAGTAGGGTAACTTATTTAGTACAGGTGGCGGTCAGCGCCAGAACAAGTTGTATGCTCTCCAGGCTCGCTATGACCAGAAAGATTCTCCTAATGTTATTACTGGTACGTTGCGAGTATTTCATTTAGAAGTTTATGCATTGTTACATCTAGGGGCTACTCTTCCTTTTGTAAATCTATATATAGCATTTAACTTCTATGTCAGTCTAGAAAATCTTTTAGAACACTTCTCAGTCTCTACTCCATTCGCAACACTGTTATAGCTAGACAAGTATATAGAAATTGCCCGTTCACACTCTTTAAGAAAGTCACCTCTGCAGATCTTGTAGAGTTAGAAATGGTAGACTTTGATGTCATTCTAGGCATGGATTGGTTTCAATCCTTTTCTGCCTTAGTCGATCGTAGAACTAGGATCATTCGCTTTCAGTTTCTAGATGAGCAAATCATAGAATTGAAGGGTAGTAGCTTAGTGCCTATGGGTCGATTCATCTCTTAACTTAAGGCCAGAAAGATGATTTCTAAGGGTTGTCTTTATCATCTAGGACTCAAGCTTTGAAACTTAACTATTGATTCAGTCCTTGCAGTTAATGAGTTTCTAGAAGTGTTTCCAAAAGATCTTCCTGGAGTTCCTTCTATAAAGGAAACCGACTTTGGAATTGATCTCCTTCTACATACCCAGTTGAGCTTTACTTAGGTTTAGTCAGTTTTAGCCTAGTAGCTCAATTAGAACTTACCCTAGTTAACTCATTCTCCAAAATACATCCAAGTAGAACAAAACGAAGGGGTAAATAATCGACCAACCCTCTTCAAGAATGCAACAAGGTTTCCTCTAGTTCTAACCCCAAAGTCGAAAGATTTCTCTGTGAAATTCGCCACCAAGCATCTGGGATTTCATTAGTGGGTTCCTTTAACCCATTAGGTCCCTAACATTTAGTAAGATTCTTGAAACTCTACATCATATTAGACCTAGGGTTTCTTGAATTTCAAAATTCATGTTGTGATTCAGTTGTTAGACTAATCCAAATCAGATTATCATGTTTTCATGGAATTATTGCTTAGTTCTTGTTTGAAACTCAAACCCAAATTATTTAGATTTGTTTAGTTCATGAACATCACTTTCTAGGTCAAATTACTCAAATATACATGCCTTAGTTAAGAATGTTTCATTATCAGTACATTAATCTTTCATTTTCAATTAGCATTTCAGAATATTGAGCTATCTAGTTTAGTTAAGTTATATTATATTATAATTCTATTGGCAGTAGGCTTAATACCCAATTGGACTAGGGTTAGTCACCCTCATAGTCCTAGAACTACGTGCCCCCATAGGTAAGTCTCCTCTGCGGAAATTATACTTAATGATCACGCTGGTCATGCCTCTATACTGTAACATCTTGAAAATTAGTAGGTTAAATTAGAGCCTAAACATGAGGGTTAACGTCAACTTTAAGGGTAAGGGCCAAGGTTTTTGGATGAGGGTCATGGCAAGGGGGCCAAGGTTGCCTAAAACATGCCTAGCCACTGCCCACCATGGCCATGAGGGTCTTCACAACTCATGGTGGCCACTACGAGTCGTGGTGCCACTTGTGGTAGGTGTGGCAGTAGACTCATGAAACTGCCCATGAAATTGCTCGTGGTTAAGACCACCGACCATGGGAAGGCTCGTTGGGTTGCGTTAGCCTCATGTGGTCTTGTCAAGTTTGGGGAGGCCACTGGTGTGGTGCCCTTGACAGGTCGTGAAGTTGGCCGTAGTGCCTGGGAAAGGGCTGCCTCGTTAGGTTTTTTTTTGGTAAAATCCTAATTAATTAGTTATTTAATGGGATCAATTTATACTATTTTATTTCACCTATATAAATGATTTTAAGTCATAAACCACCCCATTTACTTCATTATTCCCAAAAACCCAAAAGAGCTCATCGTCTCCAAAATTTCTCTCTCTAGAGTTTCCAAATAAAAAGTAGAAGAACTGGAAGCTAGGGCTTGAGGAATCAAGGTCTTTCTTCTCAAATTAAGGGGAAAACTCCATTCAGGTATGGTGTCTTTTCATATATGGGTAGCTTTCACCCATAGAGTCCCTTCATAACTTGATTTCAAAGTTTCCAATTTCCCCAAAAGCTAGGGTTTCACTCTAAGCCATGGGTTCCTTTCTAAAACATTTTCAGTGGTTTATTTATGATGGATTATGATGGAATTGAAAAATTATAGATGATTGATGATGAAATCCAACCAAGAACTCATGAATTCCCTATATTACTAAATTGTGACTTCATGATGTGGGTTGATTGATTATAGAATCATTTGAATATATTATGTCTATATTGATTGAGTTTATTGAATCATGATATTCTCCATATCTAATGTTGTAATTATAGATGTTTGGGTTGAATATGATTCATGGTCCTTGAAGGGCAAATTATAAGGGTTTGTACGTGTTTATGCGAATTGTGTATGAGCTTATGATTCACTTGGAAAGTGAAGATCCTATAACTATGGTATAATTGTGGTATTTTTGAAAGATCATTCTCCTCATACCCTTACCCATGACTATTCATGAAACGTCCATGACTATGATAATTTTGTTGTGTTGATTGAGAGGCTAATCTCAATTATACACTTGTAAATGATGACTACATTTTCTGAAGGGTCTTCTCAATGAATAATGTACCTTAAGTTTTTAGGCTTAGGACATCCTCTTCATGTGTACTTAAAAGTGATCTTGATTGATATACCTTGAATTGGTAAGCTTAGATCATATTCTTCATGTGTTTAATAATGAACTATGAATTGATAGGCCAATGTCATTCCTTTCATAACTGACTAATGAAGTATTCTAAGACTTTGTCTTGAATCGATAGGACAATGACATGTGTCAATGAACTATTGTAATGATGAATCTCGAATAGATAGGCCAATGACATTCCTTACATGAGGATTCAACGAGCTATCATAATAATGTACATAAAATCGATAGACCAATGACATTCCTTTCATGTGTAGTAATGTACCTTGACTTTATAGGCCAATGGCATTCCTCTCATGTGTAATAATGTTAAAATAGAATTAACTACTCTATGGAAATTTAATGTTTAGCACTGAGTGGATATTGTGAGGTTGAATCTCTCCCTAAGTTAGGTCGGGTTTCTATTAACAACTTCCTTATCCCATAATTATGTGCCTATATAGATTATTAGCTAGTGGATCCACCTAATCTAAATTGCTGATCCTACCTTAGGCAAGTAGACCAAACCTTTACGTTGTGCAATAGACACTCAATTCCATGATTTTCTCACATTGTCTATGTCGGTTAGGGCTTATTCCCATCATGTGAGTTATGTGCTATGGTTACTCAAGAGGTTCTATGAAGTGTGGGTGGTAGTATGGGATGCCATTCATTAATTGCAAGAGTATGTTTGACAGTGGTTATGGTATGTTCCTTGAATGTCATAATGTCTAATGAAATGAATATGCTTATAATGATGCTATTGAGAATTGTTGACATGAAGGCTAAATGAAACGATAAATGCTTAACTTGAATTGTTTCTTTAAGTTACTTTCCTTGGCATGCCTTGTTAAATGTGAATGTTCCTTATTTATCTGAAATGAGCTAAAGATGGGATCAAGAAGTTGTAAGAATGTCTATAATGGCCTCAAAGGGATACTTAGCGTGAGTGGTATTATGTGATGCCATTTATACATTGCACAGGTATAACTTAGGGTTACCTAAGATATGTTTCTATTATGTTATAATGACTTATATGTTGAATATGCTTGTGATTTGTTTACACTAAAAGTTCATAATGGTTCTCAAACTTAGTAAATGCATGCTTTTCAAATAAAATGTCCTATTTATCACGTTTTCAAGTATTTTCATGCATGTCTACCATACCTAGTGCATTCTTGTACTAACCCATATTTTCTACATCTTTTACATGAATGTAGGTTCTGGTTCTAAAGGTGACCTTCCTTCTTGACTAAGCTTGGATCGACTATTCTCCTAGCTTGCGGTGAGTCATCATGATTCGAGGACATATGAGTCTTTAGTAGTTTCCTCTACTCTCATATTATGTTTTGGATTATGTTGAGGGTTGTGTCCCAATTATTGATTCAACACTACACCATTTTAGGCCTACGGCCACACTAATTATTGACAACACTTGTAAAGTGTTGCTTAAAATATTTTTAGGGACGGTTTCAAAGAATTGCCCAAGTTTTTAACATTTAGCTACACTTTATGTTGGCAACATTTAGAAAGTGTACTCTTTAATGGTATAAGCTACACTTTATAAGTGTTGTTACAATATGATATAATTGACAACAACTATTAACATATATGGCCACACTTTTAAACTGTCCTATTTGTATAATTGTAAAAACAACACATTAGAAGTGTGGCCTTAAAATTTTCACTAAAATATTCGATTCATTCCTAAATTTTTAACTCTCCCTCTTATTTTTATTGGCCAAAAAAAAAATTAATTCACAAAACATTAATTTTAATAAAATACATAAAATATTTGTGAGACAAACACACGTGAGTTCTCTCTTTCTCGGAAGAACGGAGTTGAAGAATTGAGCTAAAGAAGTGAATAGCTGAAGAACTGATAACGATAATGATTTTGTCAAGCGTGAGTTTGATTCTTTTCCCTAATAACAATTTCGTCAAGCATGAGTTTGATTCACTATTTCGTAAGTACTAAAAATAGTCCTCTTGTTATTGATTGATTTTTTTTTTTTTTTTTTTGTGTTTAGAAGAGGGAAATAAGAAGGAATTGATTAATTTGGGGTTGTTGGGAAGACTAACTGAAGCTAAGAACACAATTTCAGTCAGATTTCTAGTTGAAGAGCTCAATAGATGAAGAACTTCTCGCTGAAGGACACGATTTACATCATAGTTCTCGTTGAAAATAGGATTTTGTTGGACTAGGGTTTATCTGATAACAACTTCTATCTTTGCAAGTCAAGATTTTAGCTTTAGGGTTTTGATATTCTTATTTTTTTGATACAATTTATAGGAGTGTAGCTCATATTTTAGCTTCATCAGTTGATTTTTGGGAGTGTAGCTCGTAATCACTAAATAAGTATAATTGGGCTGATTCTTCTCCTGAGAATTTAATTTTTATTTGCCTTATTACCCGATTAAGGCTGAAATCATCCAGAAGTTTTAGTTCATGTAATCAATTTTGAACTCTTACCGTGAATATGTCTTGATTTCAAACAAGTAGCTAACCAATACATTACTTCTACACTTCATGTAATCGATTTAGAAAAGTGAAGTTTGCTCATACTTAGATGCTTTGTTCAAATATCTAAGGTGTACACCAAAAAAGGAACTAGAATTACTCGATATAACCTAGTACTTGTTTGGATATCTGTTTTATAGTTTGAAGATTGATCCACGCTGATCTTATTAACGACTTGTACCACTTCCCTAGATGAGATGAATTAATTGACAACAACATTGTGAAAGATCACTGGACAAGCGCAGCCTGTGCTAATGAGCTAATCATTCCATTTTGGTATATTGAGGTTAGTTTATTCTCCATGTCTTTTTATGCAAACATGAATATATAACTTACTGAATGTATTTAATTTAGATGACACATAGTAGAGATAATATATTAAAACAAGCATCTCTCACTTTTAGGAGATGAAGTAACTCACCAAGTATCTAAAAGAATAAAAAATTAAAATAAGTGATAACGACGACAATTAATATTATCAATTTCCTTTATCAAATCATGTGAAAGTTTCTGCTCTATCACGATAGATGTTGGATATGATATCCATTTCCTTTATCAAGTCAATGTCATAGTGACGGCCATTATATCATCAGTTATCCATATAGTAAATGAACAATGCATTATTTTGAATTGATATTCTATAAACGCTGAGAAGAAGGATCATGTAGCTGGCTAGAATGCCTTGGTCTATACAGTTTTAGATGAATAAAAAAAGTGTAGGTCTAAATGACTTGGTCTAGACTGTTTTACATGGCTCTAGACTGTAGAATTTTCTATTTCAAACCTTGTTCTCTGAAACTCTTGTCAAAGCTATGTTTTAGGTACGGGTTCAGATGAATCTAGTAGCTTTTGCTTGGACTGTATTTGTATCATGAAATTGATAAAATATGTATAAATATTTAGTTGAGAATCCAGTAACCAAAATAAGTTATGGGCTCGGTGGTAAGTTCAAAACCCATAAACCACAAATTTTGGCTCCGTCTTTGTGTGCATTGTGCAGTTTAGCTTTTGTAGGTCACCTAGGTTAACTAGCTGATTATGCTATTAACCAAAATCTTGGTTGGTGTTGCTCCCAAACCAATGTTTGTCACTCTCCCACACCTATGTGATGGAGATGCATCATGCCAACTACTTTAGGTATTTCATTAAAAGTAGCATCAGGGAATGCAAACTAATTTCAAAAACAAAGGGAGTCTTCAGTAAAGCATCCAATGGAGTTCCCTCCTATTAATACTTTAGGGGAATAAGGAAGTTCTTGAGTATATTTAGGCTGCTAATGGATGTTTAATATCGTCATTATGATGCTCTCATTATTTCCAGGCTAAATATATAATAAAATGATCTTAATTGGTCGTTAGCCGTACGTTTTCTTCTCACTTGTCTAATTTATGTTTGGTAAGCAAGTTTGAGATGATATAACAAAGGAAAATTCCATTGTAAGGGTTGCAACATTTAGATTAAACATTCAGCAGTATGATGTAGTATGTGTATAACTCAACATTGTTTCTCTAAAAGTTATTTTTTCTTGCTACTCTTCTGCTTGACCATTTGAATATCCTTGGACTATGATGCATAGTGCTTTTTGTAGTTTTCCACTTTACATTCAGTGGGGAAATGACAAACTCATGTTGAAAACTTAATAACATGATAACAGTTGTACCAAACACTACACTGAGCAACTTGTTCTGTGCTCACCAAACATATGCTTGTCACTGTGTTTGTATTTCACATTCTATGTTAGTAGTCCGTATATTGTTTTTTTTCTAGTTGAGTTGGTGTTCTTGGTAAAGAAATTCTGAACTTATTTTACTATCTTGAATCTTTGAAAGTTCAATCTGTACTTTGCTTTTGTCCCTCATTGTCTCCTTTCATCTTCTATACCTAAAATTCTTTATATTTTTAGTTGTATGAGTGTTGTATTGTGTTATAGGAGGACTCTAGTGATTTTGGGTTGCAGTTTTGTACTTTTTTTCCCTTTTGTTTTACTACTTTGAACTGTGATGGTTGTTGTGAGAGATGGTTTTAGTTTTCATTGCTTAAAATGATCTCACAGTTAAAGCTGTCCCTTTTAGATTTCTTGGAAGGTTAGAGACTTTTTTATATTTTTGTGAGTGAGTTTGTTGTCACTTATGCTAGTTAAACTCTATTCTGATGTGGTTTGAGTTGTCATCCTTTTGCTGCCGGTTCATGTTTCTAGCAATCTGTCTTTCTTGTACTTTGGTACCCTGTATCTCAGCCTCTTTTTGTTGTGTTCTTTTAATTGCTTCATTCTTTTGCTTGCTTGGTTTACATTTTGATTTGTTGTTGGAAGGTGTCTGATCATTATCTTTCCCATTCTGCTGACTGTTTTCACCTGTAGGGATTGGATGATCTTTCTTCTTTGTTTCACTGGTAGGAGTAGTAAGATCTTGCGCCCCTGAAATATTATCATTATTGTCCTAAATTTTCTACACTTGACCCTGACTTGTAGCATTAACCTGAGACATGTTTGGAACATGATTTTTCTTCTGAATGTGATGCTAAGGGGTAGCAGGGGATCTGTGGTCTAGACTATGGTCAATGTGAGTGTTCTCATGCCCAGCATGAGACATATTCCCCCCTTTGGATACCCCATCATGCAAATTAGTTGTGTTCTCCTGCCTCCCTCCTTCCAACCCTCCAATAAATTCAACAACCTCATCCAAACAATTAACAAGGGGGCTCTAGGGTAAGGGAGTAGAAGAGTCAATACCTATGATCCTTTTGGTCCTATCCAAGCAAAGTATATGCTGTGACTATCTTTGGAGTGTGCTGGAAACGTAGTCTGTTACATTTGATGTGGTTATTTTAATACATATGTCAATAAAGGCTGAGGTTACTCAATCCATCGAGTGAGATAGAGGGAGTGATAATTTTGGCATTTCAGTAGTTTCATCATGAATGTGGCTCAAGGTTTCTCCATCAATTAGTGCCACTATTTTTATAGAGAATGATATACAAATTGTTCAAATTTCGAATGTACAACAAGAGTAGCTACTGTTTTTTCTAGCTAACATACATTTTTTGTGTTCGGACTGGGAGAGTTGTATGAACAGTTACGTATCCTGTTTGTTTGCTGAATGTGGATGAGTATATCTTTGGTATTTTTTTCTTTATTTGTTTGGTTCTATAGTTTATATGTCCTCTAAAACCAGAAAATTGGGTACACACAAATCTGAGTCACTTATGTATCCTTTTTGTTGTTCTCTTTTCCAATGTTTTCAAGCAAGTAAATTTTATTAAATTATATACATTTGTAGGTTATTTCTTCTAGACTAATGTATTATCCTCTCCTTAAAAAAGCTCCTTCCATCATGTGTTTTTAAGAGTTCAAATAAGGGAGATAAATGTGAGAAAACATGGCAGCAACTTTAGGACAAGTGTTTAGTTCCAAACAATATAAGTCTGTAATTGTTTCATTCCGTTCACTACCTTCTCAATTTTTTTGGGTGTTAATGCTTGTTTTGATTGTCTCATGTATGCCTTTTATTAAAGACTACACTTTTCCCTTGATTTTTGTATAAATTGTATCCTGGTTTTAGCAAATGCATACAACCATACACTTGATGAATTAGTACTAAATCTATATTGGGTAACTCCCCTAATCCTTTTAACCAAACTGCCCCATAGAGGATAAAATGAAGTATGGTTTCTTGGTATGGTTTAGTCGTGTTTTATGTAGACTTTCATGTTCACTAGTGTTCCTTAGATGTGACAATATGATAGTTGAAGATAATCAAAAGGGATACATAATTCACATGGATTTAGCTATAGTGCCAAATACATTATTAGTAAAGTACACGTAAAAGTGAGTTGAGATAAGTATTAATATTTAGTTCTAATTTCTAAAGAACATTAATTTGCCTTAAATTCTTTAGTAATGATATCAAATTGACTTGAATAAAGCTTAATTAATATAGAGTGCTCATGCACCTTGCTCCTTCTAATTTGGGATTAGAGCATAGTTCATTGATTATGTACTCTGACGGACCAACTAACTTTTAATGTTTATAAATAGTTAGATACCAATAATATGTAACAAGAGAGTTGTGATTTTATTAGATATAAACTTTATAGAGATTTAATGATAAATCTATCTAGACGGGAAAAAGTTGTGAAGAAACAAAAAGTTCACATATATAATATTGGTTCAAAGGAAAATACTTGTTGTTTCCAGTAAATTAAATTACACTAGCTTCTTTTGGTTATTCTTCATATTTGCAAACTGTTGTTATGCACAATTCCCTCAAGTTTAGTGTTACTTATTTTATTGCTTTCCTATTTTATTACTATAATGTGATTTGTGTATTCCACATTGTTCATATTTTTTGCCGAATATAAATAAACCCTTGCTTACAATCACTCTCATGTCCCATTTCTCTATATAAGTTTTCGGGTGTTCCCCTATAACATGCTTCTTTCATTAGATTGATTAGTGCTTCTGTTTAATTTTGTTTTTGCTTGAAATAAGTATCTCATAAGTTAACTGCATAACGCCGCCTCTTCAAAATGAAATTGCAAATAATTGCTTCATAATTTCTACCCAAAAAAGTGAATGCTGTGTGATACAGTGAAGCGTATAATCTGCTGGTGGAGAACTCAGAGACTGCATAATTACTGAGGTATTGACAAATGCAGTGCAGCTTTCAGAAGATCAATATAGGAATGTCTTGTTTTCTTTTTCTTGTGCTTATGTAATGCGTGAAGGTGAAGTTGCTATATAGGTCTAATTTCTTTTAAGTTTCATTTCATGTAGCAACTATGTGGTACAACATCTTTTGGGACTGAAGTTACCAAGTGTTACATATATTTTAATTGATAGGCTTCAAGTAAACTTTTTGACTCTCTCATGCAATAAGTACGCTAGTAATGTTGTTGAGAAAATTATCCTCAATTCAAGAGAAGAGCACTCCACGAGAATTATCACCGAGCTACTCAGTAATCCAAGTGGTTCAATGCTACTGATGGACCCTTATGGTAACTTTGTCATCCAGTCATCACTGCAAAGAGCAAAGGTATGTTTAGTTCACTAAATTCCTTCGTCTGTGAGCCTGATTGTATCATATAAGAAACAAAATGAGCTATCTGGAGCTGCTAATTCAGCTTTGACTAAAGCAACCTTCTTCAAGTTCTCTTTTCTCTGTATGCTTGCATCGTAAAAATAGTCTCAAACCATAGGCGTTGCTATTTTGACCTATTTAGACTGAATATTGCACAAGATAATATGAAGGGAAACCACAGAATCAACTACAGCTGGTAAATGTACATACCATTGAAAATAGAGAAGGTTGTTGTTATTGGTGGCGGTTTAATGGGCTCTAGTATTTCCACAACTCTTATACTCAGTTCTATACAAGTCATTCTTAAAGAAATTAAGTTCGACTATATGCAAACTTCACTCAAATCAATAAATTGTACCTTTCCCATTTTCAAAATGTCTTTTTCATATTACACAGATATAAGTTGTAGAAATTTACACTTTTTGGTGGCAAAGTGAAGCTTTTCTGTTGATAACTTGGTGTGCTGCTGCCATGGATGTAAAGAGTAAATATCATTAATAAGTGAACATTATCTGATAATTCATTTATTTATTTAGAAATATGGTTGCATCTAAAATGACTGAAAACATCATATAGTTATATCATACCTTAGGTTTACTTTTACACTTAATTAGTTGCCAAAACTTCTAAGTTGATAACTTTGGAACCTATCAACAATGTTGTTGAAAGAATTCAGATACATTCAAATCCAAGCATATGACAGAGCGGGTTTGTGTATGAGTAATGTAGTTTCAGTGATTGTTTGGGAATGGGAATCGTAATGTACTCTTAGTGATTGTTGGCCTTGAGCTGGCTTCAACACTTGTTATTGTTATTTCAGAGGTGGTTATGCATCTAATTTTTGTTTTTTTCCATTACAAAAAATAGAGAGTCTTTTTTTGATAATCGAGAAATCTCTGATGTTGTTGCTGCTAATGAGGTTCATTTGAGCAGCTATTGTGTGTCAAAAAGTGATGGGAATAGATACAACTTAAGCCTTTTTGCTTCAGCCATGGCTCCAAGTTCGAGTTCTACTGGTTCCACAACTACAAGTACTACACAGATACTTAGTGATTTTTCATTGTAGATTCATGACAAGAGAGAGTGTCTAAAAAATAAATATAAATGTGACATGTGCTTGGCAATGCAATGATAACAAGCTCGAATAATTTGAGTTATTTATGCTATAAAGAGCAGAAGCTAGGCATGAGTAGTTTGAATATCTTTTGAGAAAAAGATTGTATTGTAAGAGTTCCATGGAGGATGAAGGCTTTTAATGTTTTTGCTACTTCCCAGTGTCTGACATATTTTTGTTTCCCATTTCTCTTAATGTTATTACTACTTGTCCTTCCTGTATAGATTGATGATGGTATATGCTGCCTAAAGTGTTGTATATTTGACTAGAAAAAGTATGTAATGTGTTCCTTTATAAACTGCTGCAGTGGAAACACTCACGATGATATGGTACTTGCCAAACTTGAGACTATCAATACTTGTTCTGGTGACCCTGGTTCTTCAGTGGTCAATTTCATAATATTCTACTAGGTTCCTTGTCTAATAAATGTAGGGATGAAAAAATTCTTCATAAACCCATTCACTATTTCTCCTTGTTGTTTTGCAGTTTGTTTCAACATGAATCAGGGACTTCCTGTGTTGTCAGAGTGGTTAGTTTTTAAAAGAGTCAATGCTCGTGCTAGAAAAGGATTAGTATTAGGTCCTATGTGATTTCTCCTAAGGTACATTCTCCATCTTTTAAGATGATTTGCTCGAAAGATGCTGAATTTGTTTTTTCTTCCTTCAACTATATCTCTTAAAAGATCCTATAACTTAAATTGCTGGTTATTGTGAGTCTTTTTCCAGCTTTTCTGGTGGTCATGTTATCGGTAATTTTCTGTTTCATGAAGCATTTGTGTTTGGTGGAACCAATAGTTTTCCTGGTATGAACATCTAGTCTGATAGTGAAAATGATCAAACTTTCTCTTCTAAATCCTGATTAGCATCTAACTGTAGTTTTTCAAAAGTTTGTTTCCCCTAATTCATAGTTGCTATAAAATTTTGCTAATTAGAATAGTTGTTATGCAAAATGTTAATTCATAGCTGCTTTAACATTGGATTTCAAAAGATATGTTTTTCCTTATTAACATTTTTGCTTGATTTCAAAAGATTCTTTTTGCCTAATTAACATTGGAAAGGGGGTTGTTGATTAACATAGGTCAATTTTCAATGTCAACTTTATGTTTCGTTAGTTTTTGAGAGCTTTGCTGTGACTTTATTGTGATGACTCAATTTTAGATTTGTTAGTTTTGGAGAGCTTCAGTTTATGGTTGCTATGTTGTGACTATTGTTATGGATTGGTTTGGCTAACTGTGAATTTGAACATATTAAATACACATGATTTATTTCACTAACTTATAATTTTTTTTGAATGTGCAGGAAAATGTCGGTAATTGAATTTGAATAATGGCATGAAGTAAACTAGATCTACTGTAGTGAGCGATGAAGAGTTTTTGAACTATTGTCATATATATAATTTTGAATTCATTTGATTTTTGGAATTTATTGATAGTAGAGACATGTTCGTTGAATTTTGCTTGTACAAGACATATTTGTCGAAGCTTATTTGACATATATAGCTTTAATTTATTTATTGGCTAATTTTTTGCTTTAGATAGCTTATATATTTAATTATTATATGTGATTATTGAATATATGCAATTAAAATATATTATTCTTAAAAATGAAAAATTGTGGCTACAAAAATTCTACACAACATTGCCACACTTCACAAGTGTTGCTATAGGGACGTCCAATGTATGGCTTATTGTGCATAAGAAAATTTACACTTTATAAGTGTTGTTCTAGAGGGATATAAAAGGCAACATTTTTTAACTGTGCCCAATAACAAAGCAAAAGCCACTCTTTTAAGTGTAGTATAATCAAACAAATGGTGTTTCTAATGAATTTCTAAAAAGCGCGCCCTTATAACTCTTTGGCCACACTTTTTAAGTGTAGCTGCTATGGCGACATTTAAAAAGCATGGCCTATTTTCAAAGGTTACGCATTTTTTGGCCACCCCCTAGAAGGTGTTGCTTAAAGTCTAAAAGTGTTGCCTTTTATCAAAGGCCACACTTTTTGCTAGCTTAGGATACAGGGGTGGCTAAAAGCCTAAAATGGTGTAGTGCAACTATTGTATTAGATGTCTAAATGAGTAAAGTTATACTTTCGTTTGCGTTTACAAAAGATTTGGATTGTATGGATAATGTTTTTAAATTCCGCACCATTTATTATATCTTATGTTATAAATGCTAAGTGCTTGTAAAAGTCCACTTCGGGGTCAAGTACGCCGTGTTACATCTAGGGTGTACCTCTTGGTCATGACATATACCCTTGGCAAGGTATACTGGGTCCTCTCAATAGGGCGTATACATAGGACTATGCATTTAGCTCATATGGTTTAATATCGGTTATTAGTTGCTCCCACAGAAAAATTCTAGTGTATTGACTAGGTTATCAATTATTGTTCAGTGTTCAGTTTCAGCATGTTATAAACTTGGTCACTACATTCAGTTAGTTCATATTTAGCATGTTTATCATATTTATCACGTTCAGCTTATATCATTGCTTTATCACTTTGTTCAATTATATGTTTTATCCAGATTTATTCTATCCTACATGGTCAGTACCTTTAAAGTACTGAAGCATACTTTGTGCTACATCTTCTTGTTATGTAGGTTCAGGTCCTTAGCATTCAGATCACGCATAGATCAGTTCCCGAACTCGAGTTCAGCAACATCAGTGGGGAGTCCTTATTCTTCAAGGACGAGTGATATGTCATCTTTCCATTTTCAGTCTTTTTGTTTCAGTATTTTGCTAGAGTTAGCTAAGGCATTTCCCAGCATCTTTAGTCAGTTTGAGGCTTATTTCATACATAAACAATTCATCTTTAGTTTTTAGTTTCATCTTCAGTTGTTATTGAATTTTTCTCATTATATGATCAGATAGTATTGGGTATTCCCCATCATTTCATTTTATGATATGTTTTAAGCTTCCGCACAGTATTTCTTGTTTCAGTTTATTTTAGTTTGCTTATGAAATGCAGGCCGAGTTAGCCAGGGTTAAGTAGTGATCCTAGGTCTCGTGCTTACATCCAAGGGATATCGTTGGGGAGTGACAATGGGGGTTCGTACCTTGACGTTCTAACCAGAAACCTTTATTTTAAGTGCGGGGAGTTTTATTCATGACTCTAACCTTCAAGTCAAACTGTAGTGTAGCGTACTAGTTTCCAGGGTGGTACAATATCTTCCCCTTAGGAACATTTGTCCTCGAATGATGATATAGACACCTTACAAAATTAAAGACTCAAGACTAGCAGCCCATCATGCATGCAACATCAACATAATGCATTATTCAAAGGAGGTAACATCAACTCCATCTCAAATATACTCAATGCACCAAAAGGAAGTAGGAACTACATCTAACAACCCATTGTTCATGAAAATTTAACATTTCTCATATTCATAGGAGGAACTACCATCTCTAACTAAAATAATGCTCAACACAATATCATGGAACCCTTATGGAATGTATTTTCAAAAAGCACAACTAAATCATGTTGAACAAGTCAGCTCATGGAGTTACTCAATGCACTTCAACATGAGGAAAATTAATCCGGCAACTTTATTTCGTTTCAAAACACGAGTTTTCATGAACATGTATAACATAAGGATATCATGGAAACATCAATAACATACATGACTTCACATAAAGAACAATTCATGAGGAACTCATCATCTAATTGGTAAGGGAGGAATACAAGGAAAAAGGATGAGGATATCTCGACTTCTTATTGGCCCTTGGCCTCCCAAGTGGCACCCTCACCAAAAACCCTCACTCAAAGACACTCTTTAACACTTTCATGGAAGCAACTTCCTTATTCTTCGATTTCTTGACTTGCAGGTCCAAGATCCCTACCGGTATATCAAAATTAGAGAAATCTCATTAACTCCCAACTCTTTTTAAGGAATTTATGAATGTTGGATCTCCAACACCCTTCTATATCCTAGAGACATGGAAAATTAGATACATCGGTACCACTCATTACGCAACTATAGTTCACAAGCAACCTTACCAACTCCACTCAAGATCTCATATGAGACTACAAAACTGAGACTAAACTTCCCAAACTCACTACACCTATCAAGGTGAGAATATCAAGATAACCCATATCATGAACATCAAGAACACTCAACGATGTTGCTATCTAAGCACATCATCTCCCCCTTGGGAGTTAGCCTATACGAATTCTTCTAAGCATCATTTATTTCAATTCTAAGATCGGAGTATGTCATCACAAATCTTTCACATCCATCACATAAGATGATTTTAAACCATGGTAAATTACACTTCTACACTTTTTAGTGGAGTCTAATCACTCAATCTATCTAGGCTTTGTTTAAACACTATATTCATCAAATCTATCCACATATCCCAAAACTCATCAGGACAAAGTCGGGTTCTACCATCAAATATAGATAACCATAATGCAACCCATTTATATCAAAGAAAAGATCAACTTTGATCATACCAAGTCCATTAAGTCACAAAAGACAAGCAACACTGGATTCTAAATAAGCATAAAACACATATTGGGAGTAACATTCGGAGGACTCTTTTTTTCACCTATAACTTAGAGATTAAAGAACCTAATTTGCTTTGGAGTATCCATACCCAAATCACTAAGAGCAACTTGCTTACACTCTCTTCCTCTAGTTGTAAGTACCGGGCAATCTCTCATTTTGTGACCACTCTTACAACAACCATAACAACTCTCCATACCTGCTAAACATCTACCCTCATGTCTTTTGCCACATCTAGCACAAGTAGGACATTGGGGTACTATTCTTTCTTTGAGACTTAGGGTTGAACATCCTTTCTAGGTTAGATCTTGGGGAAATCCTAGAAGGACCTTTTCCAGAGAACCTTTCAAGAGAAGATTTATCATCATCAATCCTAATCCTCTTTTTCTCCCTAGACCATTCTTGAAGTTTCTCTTCCTTAATTTTTTTAGCATAAATCATAAGGCGAGAAATATTCATATCATGATCAAACATGGTCGTACAACATTTTTTACTGCTAAATCGGTCGTACAACATTCTTTTTCTACTAAACTGCGCACTCCGAACTGAAACTTACTCATTCCCAACCTATTATCGGACACTAGAATTGGAGCATACTTAGACAACTGGTTCAACATCAATGCATATTCCTTAACACTCATATCACCTTGTCTAAGGTTAATGAACTCAAGAACTAAATATTCTCTCATCTCTAAAGGGAAGAACCTATCTAGAAAAGCACTCTTGAACCTTTCCTATTCTATGAGACCCATTCCTACCGATGTAGCTTCTTTCCATTGATTAAACAAATCTTAAGGAACCCCTTTGAGTTGGTAAGTGTCTAATTCTGCTATCGGAGTAACTCCCACAATGTCCAACACCCTAGAGACCTTTTCTACAAACTCTTGAGGATCTTCCTCCATCTTTTACCCATAAAATTCTGGAGTTTCTATCCCGCCCTGAGTCTACAGTTGACAACCAATCCTAAGCTTCTCATTAGTAATATTTATAGCCAAAGGATCAATTAGCGCTTGCTAAGGACATTGGGAGGAAATTCTTGATCCATATTGTTTTCCTCATTCCTTCTAGCATTAGCCCTTGTAGTGGTCATATCCTAAATACCATCGGGCACAAATTATAAGTTGAAAGACCTAATAGAGTTAAAATCTATGGCATGACTTAGTAAATGAAGAAATGAAGTTTCCTAAACATCCAATAGCCTCCTATTCGTAAATGTGGCGCGGTTCACATTTATGGACAAGACTCTACTAGACGTGGTTTCAGACATCCTAGAGCCATTCTAAACCTTGTGCTCTAATTACCAAGTTTGTCACAACCTAGGGGTACCTCCTAGATATAACATGCCACATAGAACCCCGAATGACTCAATGTATGCCACTTATAATATCACAAAAAAAAATAATAGAAAAATAAGGAAATTTAAAACATTTTTCAATACAATAAAGGTTTCATAAAACGAAGCAGATGTCTTTAAAATTATCTCAGACCATCTAATACAAGGAAGTCTTCGGGACGCAACTCTTATAATAGTTCTATCTAAAAGAAAAGTACGCGTTAGTAGAATAATGTACTAAATATAAAGGCTAGCATAAATCATCAATATAAGCATCTAAGAGGCGTTAGTCAACATAAGACATATACCATAATCATAAGAGACATTAACATAAGCCATTGCCATAAGAGACATCATAATAAGACATAGGCTGTAAGCATAAGAGATAACAATAAAGTCATAGGCATAATCAATGCAATCTAGTTTAACATAACATAAGAGAAACACTTCATAAGCCACCTCAAGGAAAGCTTGTGCAATGCATGGATAAGATTCCATAACCCCACCCATGCTAAGCAAGACACTTTAGGTCCTCATTCATATTTATCATCTTTTGATCTCATTCTAATCTTATTTATCATATAAAAGGGAACATTTACATTTAGTCACACATGTATTGGAAGGGACTTTCAAGCTATAGTCCAAACTAAGCATACACCATAAGCATAAGTCATAAGCATATTCATTACATAGATCATCTTAACATGAGAGGAACATATTATAACTACCTTCAAAGCATACTTGTGCAATGCATGAATAAGAACCCATAAATCACACACATGCAAAGTACAACTTCTTGAGTAACCATAATTCATAATTCATATTCTTGTTGTGGGAATTAACATTAACCGACATAGACCATGTAAGATTAACATGGAATGTGGTGTTTACCCCACACCAGACATGTAAACATGTCTAAGGGGATGACACAAATGAAAGATGTGGGGGCGGGGGGGATGTCATTTGCAATTATCAGCTGCAACATAAGCAAACACTAAGGAAATAACAATATAGAGAGGAATTTTCGGGATGTGATAAATAATAGGCAAATTTCACTATATGTGTAATTGAAACTACTAATAAATAACTAAATAAAACTGGGTAGGCTAGACTATAAGTGAGATAGTTTTCTCTCCAATAACTATCACGATTCAAGTTATTTCATTTGAACATCAACAAGCTTAGCAAAATAAGAACAACCCATGCCTTAATTCATCTACTCTCTTGAGCTAGATAGGTAGAATTGAGGTTAGGGTTTACTCTTTCGAGCTAATCCCATTTCAACCTAATAACTACAATCATTAATTGAAAGCTTTGATTCTAAAACCCCTTTTTCAAGTAAGCCAAGGATTCTAAGTTTGAATTGCAGTTGCTACTACAATTCTTAGATTAAAACACAACTATCAATTAAACCCACTTCTATTAACCATTTAAACCAGAAATAATCAATACCCTAAGATAATTCAGCCCATAATCTTATGATCACCCCCGAAGAATTAAGGTTTTTCTTACACATCATAAAAATAGAGAAACAATTACCAAATACATTAGCCATGATTTGGGTAAACGTTCTCAAATCTTTACAATGGTCCAAATTGAGTAAATTCAAAAACCTCTTGCAATTATTCAAGTTTGAGCCTCGAAAGAATCAAAGTCTACAATGGAACACCAAAACTAAAATAAAACTCTATTGAATGGTAGCAGGGTACATACTCTTAATTTCAAATTTCAATTAATAGTTGTCCAATTTTTGACCTAAAAAGCCATTGGGCGATATAAGTCGGGCTTGGCCGAACAGTTCGGCAATCCTCCATTTGTTCCAATTTATCACCATTTTCCCTTGTTCAGCTGTCCTCAGGGTTCTGTGACTTTAGGCAATCAGGGTGGCCATCGCGGAGTTGATTGGTGATTTGTCGAATGCCCATTTTTGTTACCAACTTAGTTCTTCTCCCCAAGATCACTTCTTCAGCTTGTTTGCTCCATTTTGCCTAGTAGTGTCCTTGCCTTGCTCCTTAGCCTTAAATGCTGCAAATCAACACTTTAGCATCTATTTAGAGCACAAAATAGGTATTTGAGGACACTAAAACTATAAAAACAAAGCCCTCAAAGAGTTAAAATCTCAAACTCATCAACACCCCCAACTCTTTGCTTGTCCTCAAGTAAACTAAAGATCAGTCATTTAATAAGGAAGTCTACAAATAATGCTGCATAAGAATCAATATGAATGTACATAAAAAGTTTCAAACTACTCATACCATGATAAATTGTGCACTCAAAGTTTCAAATTGTGACTCACAGTCATCAAGTGTACTCAAGCTCACAGTGATTTCTTCAAGTGCAAGTTCAAGCTCAACAAAGGTACTTAAATGCCATCACAACGAAGATGATTCCATAATCACAAAAAATTTATCAAAAATTGAAAGTGTCAAAATCACATACAACTCTCTCACTCACAAAGATGAACACATGCATGACTCCACCCATATGCTTGCTCTTATTTTGCAATGAACATTGGTTTTAGCTCGCTAACGATCATGAAGGTCTTTTTAAGGCTTGCAACGGGGCTGAGTGTAAAGGTATGGACATTTAGGCTTAGTGGCTTCTACCCTCGGGATGTATGGCTTGAAAGTTACTCTTTCTCCTTTTCTTTCACATTTAAACATGTTCAATCTCCACCCCATTATTCAACTCAACATGAGTCACACATACACCATTTCTATTGCAATTTTCACTACTTTATTTCACAATTTTTTTCTCTTTTTTAGTCATTTTATTTTATTTTAATTTCTTTTATCTACTTCCTCTTCTTTTCTTTTTTTACATAGAGGGGTTCCATCTTTTTCAAAACAATCGATCAAAGGGGGGTTCTTCACAATTCTTGACTTTCCTTCTTTTTCACCACACCCCAACTTAGGCTTTTAGCCTAAACTGGCTATTCAAACAAGAAACAAGTTCATGAAGGTTATTGGTGATAGGATGAATAGGTCAAAGTTGTTGAAGTTTATTCCAAGAAAAGGATAGGCTAAAAAGGGGCAAAGCAAGGTTCACACATCTCACAAGGTTAGCCTCAAAGAGGTATATTGTCAAATCGGTTCACTCTTAAAAATTATTTCCTAAGAAGATTTCAATTGCTCACTTCACTCAATCAATAGTACCAAATGGGCAAGTTCTAGGTGTCATCAAGCACAATGTTCAAGATAGCCTCACCACACAAGGCATTTGTACAATTATCCAACAAGACTCCACACTTTTTAGCTAGTGTGCAATGTTCATCAAAAGAGACTCATTCGACAACCGGCTAGTCACAGCGAGATGATAAAAGTTTACAAATTGCCTATATAACTTAGTTTACGTCATCATAGGTGCACATTCATTTTGTTCAATTAAGAGCACTATTTAAGTCATCAGTATTGACCACAATCGACACTCAAATTTGTACAAGAACAACCACAATCACACACAAGAGGTGACAATTTTTTTTAAAAATTTGTTCAAAACCGCTTTCAATACAAAACAATGGGCCACAAGCTAAGAACATCTGCAATATTACAACCAACATATATATAAAACAATAGGCTCAATATTCACAAAAATATCATCAAAACATAGTAAATATTCACAAAACAGTCACAAAAGGTAGGTATGGAGATACGTCATCCCACCAAACAAAATATGCAGTTGTCCTCAAATTAGACTTAAAACAGAAGCAATTTAAAAAGTAATAGAGCGGGAGGGAGGTAGTACTGCAAGGCTAAGTTGGGTTAAATGTGCATGTTTGCCACTTCATCTGTCTGGGCATCAGTGCCTGGTGTCTTAGCTATCAAGACACTCTTAGTTTGGGCATTAGTGCCCAGTATCACATTATCCCTAGCTCCACTGGAGCTCAACATTGAGGTATATCTTAGAGAGGCCTGCCTCATTGTTTCTTACATAACACCCTTCAGGTGCTTATAAAAAGCCTCATCATTAACATCAAGCTGCTCCTCATCAGTCTCAGCCTCAGACTCTGTAGCAATCTCATCAATTCTAATCTCATCTCTAGTGGTGGCTAGATGCACCTCTAACATAGCTGGAATATGTCTTTCTGGAACATCTGGGATCTTTACAGTGCCAAATAATGAAGTAAAATATATGGACTTTAGATGGTCCACATCATTCCTCAGCTTGATAATGTCGGTATTTAAGGTCATCACCACATCAGTAGCTCCCTATCCTCTCTCACATACCTCTACTCACGCTGTAAGGGCATTAATCAATGATTTAAGAGGTGTCAATGAAACAATAATGGATCTCTCGATAATCCCACGAATAATAGTCCCTAATCGGGAGGCACGCACATAAGCATATTGGGCCAAATACCTCATTTTATACAACATTGCCTAGGTGATCGGAGGTCGAGAAGCAGTGGTACAAGCAGCAGTAAATATTTGGGACAGATTGTAGTAAAAGTAGTAAGGGTATCGAAAGGAGTTGAGCTTGAAGTACCTAAAGGCCAGAGTAAGCATGGATGCCTCTACAAGTAGTGGATCAATATAAACCTCTAGTGATGTGTCCACCGAGGCTACCTTCTTTCTGTCGGCCTCATCTCATTTATATTCAGCCTTTATACATAGGATGTCGATAGAAGATGTGGGTTTAACGTAGACATCCCTATAAACATCTCATGGAACTCGGGCCCCTCTGCACAGCTCGATGTTCAAGACTAGGAATGGAAGTAATGTCTCTCTTTGCTTTGCCCTCATGGCCATCTCCTGCTCAATATTCAATCTCAAATTTAATTGCTCCCTGGATATGATAGACTCGAGACAAGACACCTTAGAATGGACTCATTGTAAGACCCAGGAAATCTAATGACCTATGCTAGAGACTAACATGTAAACTAGTAGCCTTAATGGTGCGAAACGTAAAGATATGTCGTAAAATAACCTCCCCTACTTAGTACTAATGTTATAGGACCTAAACGTCAAGGAATGACCCTCAAGGATCCCCCAAGGGACCTTGAGGAGGACCCAAGAGAAGGCCCAAAAAGTTGTTAAAAACAGCAGGACCTACGGATCGGCACCCACGAACCGTGGGTGGACCCACTCCTCTAAAGTGGGGGTCGTGGGTCGAGGCTTGGCCTCCCCTGGTCCTCCCACTCTTTAAAGAAAATGATGGATTACCAGTACAGAGGTGTGACCCCACCCATGGTCCGTGGGTAGGGGTTTCGTGAGTCACACCTGAAGCTCTCCTAGATTCAACTAATTTGAGTGGTAAGTTAGTCGGTTCCTAATTAATTAGTTAGTGTTAGGGGAGGTTTTAATGGTTTTGTTATGCATATTTAATGCTTTTAATACTGTTAACTACCCTTACAACTCATTACTCCCCCAAACTGACAAATTAGAAACCACCTACCCTCTCAAGATAATTCTCTCTTTAAGACACCATTGAAGAACAAGAATAAGGTCAAGCTAGGGCTTTAAGAAATAGCCTTTCTTATCCAATTTCTTGTGGAAATCAACTGAAGGTATGGATGATTTTCATCTTTAGGTAGGTATCACCCAAGGAGCCCCTTCAAACTATGTTTTAAGACTTCCAAATCCCCCAAAAACCTAGTGTTTAAATCTATGTCATGGGTCTTTCTCCAAAACATTTTCAATTGTTTGATTATGGTTTGTTATGACTGATTATGATTGCATATGATAGAAATAATGGAATATTTTTGGAATTTGATGAAAATATCCCTTGGACCCATGATTCCCCCATCTTTCTAAATTGTGAACTAAGGTGTGGGTTGATTGATCATGGAAGCTTGGTAATTGACTATGTTTACCTTAATTAAGTTGATTGAATCATGATATCCCTCTATCTAATGTGGTAATTATAGAAGTTAGGGTTGATCTTAATTCATCGCCTTAAAGGGCAACTTGTTAGGGTTTGTTTATGTTGATGAGGATTGTATGTGAATTTATGATTCACTTAGATAGTGATGATCCCGTGACTATTATGTATTTGTGGTATTGATGCAAGATCCTTCTTCCCTATACCCTTACACATGACTATGTATGATATGTTATGACTATGGCAGTATTGTTGTGTGGAATGAAAGGCTATTATCATGAACACACTATGAATATGATGTGAAAGGTTTTCTCAAATATTGATGATTCTAAGGTTGAATGGACAATCTCACCTAATGAATCTAATAGCTATTATACTACCATGTTGACCTGAGTGCTTAGTGCATTCTTTCATGAAAATGAACTTAGTATAGACTTAATGTGACTTTTAAAAAGGAATTATAGCTTTTACGTTAGAAAGTCCGCCTTCCCGATGTATGTTATCTCATGAGATGGAAACCTTTTATGTTAGGAAGTCTGGATTTCTAGTATCAATTTCATTATCCCATAACTATGTGCCCACATAGGTCTTTAGCTAGTGGATCCACCTAAAAGCTAAATATGTTAGTTCTACCTTAGGCAAGTAGGATGTAACACCCCAGAAATATAATGACCTAATATAGAGACTATTATGTAGTCTAGTGTCCTAAAAGGGGTTAACGTCAAGATAAGAGTCGTAAAATAACTTCCCTAACTTATTACTAAAGTCCTAGTGCCTAAACGTCATGGCATGGACCCCTAAGGACCCCCCAAGGGTACTTGAGGAAGACCAAGGGGCTGTCCCAAAAAGCTATAAAATACAACATGAACCACGATTGGGCACCCATGAGCCGTGGGTGGACCCACGCTCCATGGTTGATAGGCGTGGGTCGATACTTAGTCTCCTAAAGCTGTTCCCCAAATTCCCCTTCTTTGACCCAAACCATGCCACTGCAGGATGATCTGTGGTTTCATCCATGGTCCGTGGATTGGCAATCGTGGTTAGGGTGTGCAAAAGCTGAGGCAATTCAGCTTAGGGTGAATTAAATTAGGTAAGTTCTATTTTAATTAATAAAGCATGGGGACGGTTATTATTAGTTATTCTAAGTATATAAAAGTACTTTTAACTATTAAACAACCCTTTTAACTCTCATAACTCACAAACTCAAACTCAACCAACTTTCTCCGTAAAAATATTCTCACTCTAAACTCCATTGAAGAACAAAGAAGAAGGTCAAGATTAGGGTTCCAGCTCCAAGATTTTCACTACAATTTCGTGTGGAAATCTCCATAAGGTATGGATACTTTTCATTCTTGGGTAGCTATATCACAAGAAGTCCCTTCAAAGTGTGTTTTTAAGACTTCCAAAACCTAGGGTGTTTATTCATGTCTTGGGTCTTCTTCCAAAATGATTTCTATTGTTCAATTATAATCTATTATGATTAATTATGATTGTTTATGTTTATATTATTGTCCTATGGGTGTATTTTGCTGAAAATCTCTCTTGGATCCATGATTTCCCGTTCTTCCTAAATTGTGAGCCATGGTGTGACTTGCTTTACCATGGAAGTTGATAATTGATTATGTTTATGTTTATTAAATTGTTGAATTTCAAATCTCTCTATCTAATGATATAATTCTAGAAGTTAGGGTTGATGTTGGTTCATGGTCTTGCAAGATACTTCTTACCTATACCCTTACATTTGATTAGGCATGAAGTATGTATGAATTTTATGAAAATCTTGTTGTGTTGATGGAAAGGTCATGCTCATGAATAAACTATTGCTTAGTTGTGAAAAGGTTTACTCACATGTTGATGGTTCAAGGGTTGAAAGGACATTCTCACCAAATGATTCTATGAGCTCTTATGATATTATATTGTCTTGAATGCCTAGTTCTTTCTCTTGTGAATATAAATCTAAGCAATTACTTAACATAATTCTTAAAGGGAATTCTGCTTTGCACCGAGTGGATATGAGTATGAGATGGGTTTCTTCACGCTAGTAGGTGGGATCCAAATATGGTTATCTCATGAGGTTGAAACCTCCATGTTAGTAGTCAAGGTTTCTAGGAGCAATCTCCTTATCCCATAACTATGTGCCCACATAGTTCTTAGCTAGTTGATCCACCTAGAAGCTATTATGAAAGTTCTACCTTAGGCAAGTAAGACACCTCTTTTCAATGTGGGGGTAGAACACTAAATACCATGTAGCTGACATGGTCTATGTTGGTTGACACTATTTTACCTATATGATATGAATATGAACTATGATAAGGACATGAACTTTAATTATAACTTCTTAAGGGCTACTACTTAGCATGAGTTGGTGTATGTCACCTCAGTTAGGCATTGCACAAGTAGACCCTAAGAGGGTCTATGGTGAGGTTCTCTTATGTTATGAAGGTTATGAATTATGTATGAAAGCTATGTATGAATGTTAAGGTTAACTTCAGTTCTTACAAGTTATGAATATGAAAGACTTATTACTTATGTATGTTGGATATGAATAAGGTAAAGTAAGATATGTATGTGGTGGGTGGCCTAAATGTGATACTTGATATTTGGTAAGGTTATGAGATCTTACCTTTGCATTGTACTAGTGTGGCTTTGGATTTCTTATATGTTGTTTTGACTTATGTTGTTTCTTAAATGTGCAATATGGCTTTAAAACATGATAAAAGCATTATTTCAACTAAATGTCCCTTTTATGCATATTTTAAGGATTTTTGTGCATGGCTTCCATACTTAGTACATTATTTGTGCTAGCCCATATTTTCTACTTTTTATGAGTGTAGGTTCTGGCAATTGATACATACTACTCTTTTCAAGTGAAGCTTGCGTTGACTAATCCCTAAGATTGGTGAGTCCTTTTGTTTGAGGACAAGATGTTTCCATTTTATAGCTTTTATGTACTTTCCACTTTTGGAACTATATTGACGTAAAAGGGCATTTGACACTATTTTGTACTCCTTATGTTCTAAACGGTGACTGAGACAAGTCTAGATTCTTCTTTTTCATCTATGAAGAAGAAGATGACTTCTATTGTACAATTTTTAAATTTTCCGCAATTATTCTATGACTATCTGTTATGATGATTCTAAGGGCTTGTATGAGACCCCTTCAAGGTCAAGTACGCCGTGTTGCTTCTAGAGGGTAACTCCAGGTCATGAAAAACTTCGCATCAGAGCATAAGTTTTAGAGATAATACTTAGGTTGATGTCTCATGAACCACGTCTAGTAGAGTCTTGTTCATGAGTGTGAAGCGTGCCACACTTATTAATGAGAGGTAAAAATATGTTTAGAAATTTTTCACTTCTTTCATTACTCCATAGTCATGCCTTAGATTTTTAACTCTATGAAGTCCATTTCCTAACCTTTTTCTTCTGCATATAGGAATATGTCTCAAGAAAAGCAGCAACAAGAAGAGAGGAAGAAGAAATTGCTAATGATAAGGTAGTTCCTCCTCAAGGTCAACAAGTGCTTCAAGTTCCATAAGCTCCTAATGATGAAGGGGCGATGACCAATGTTGAGATAAGGTCAGCTCTCCAAACATTGACCCATGTTTCAACAACTCAAGTCACTAGGGATACTAGAGGTGGTGTGAACCCTAATGCAAGTACAACCGCTTCTAGAATTAAGGATTTCACAAGAATGAATCCCCCTACATACTATGGCTCTAAAGTGGATGAGTTCCCACAAAGGTTTATTATGCTATCGAAGTGTCGTCTCAAGATAAGGTGGAACTAGCCGCCTACAAATCGAAAAACATATCTCAAGTATTGTATGGGCAATGGAGGGAAGAGAGACTCATGAGAGCAGGCCTGGTTGATTGGGGATTTTTAAAGTCGGCCTTCTTTGATAGGTTTTTCCCACTTCGAGTTGATGGAGAGAAAGATGCAAGAATTCATCAACCTCTGCCAAGGATGTATGTATGTGAAGGAATATAGCCTTAAGTTCACCCAATAGTCTAAGCATGCTCCAGCCTTAGTGGTTGACTCTAAGGTCAAGATGAAAAAATTTGTTATGGGGATTTATGGGGATATCCAACTTGGTGGTAAACGAATGTCGTTCGGCAATGCTCATTTCAAGCATGAACATTTCATGTCTAATGGTTCATGCCGAACAAATAGAGGAACCAAATATCAAGCAGGTGAGTAGAGAAGTGAAGAGGGCAAGGACCGATGATAGCAATTTTTCCAAGGGTAAATTTGAGGTTCAAGGCAAACAAAGGTTTAAGAGAAGGTTCTCCAACCAAGGCTCCTATAGCTATCCTAAGATCAAAAAATAAAGGGTGTCTACCTCTAAGCCGTAAGGTGATGGTAAAGAGTGGTCACATGAAGAGGGATTGTATCATGCCAAGGGCTCAAGGAAGAGAGGGCAAGCAAGTCCCTCCTAGTGGCTCAAATTTTGATGCTCCTAAAAATAATCGCTTCTATGCTCTCCAATCCCGAAGAGATCAAGAGGATTCCTCGAACATTGTTGCCCGTATGTTGCAAGTATTTTCCATTGATGTTTATGCATTATTAGACCTCGGTGCCACTTTATCATTTATTACACACTTAGTGGCTATGAAATTTGATGTACTCCCCAAAACATTAGAGGAACCATTTTCGGTGTCTACCCTGGGGGGTGCCTCAGTTTTAGCTAAAAGAGTTTATAGGAGTTATCCCATTTCATTGTCTCATAAAGTCACTCTGCTTGATTTGGTGGAATTAGATATGTTTGACTTTGATGTCATCTTAGGGATGGATTGGTTGTACGCTTGTTTTGCGTCCATTGATTGTAGAACCCAGGTGGGTAAGTTTCAATTTCCAATTGAGCCCATTTTAGAATGGATGGGGGGAAACTCTATTCCTAGAGGTCGTTTCGTTCAAATCTAAAAGCTAGAAAATTGATCTCAAAGGGGTGCATGTATCACATTGTAAAAGTCATGGATGTTGAGTCTAAGACTCATTCATTAGAGTCGGTCCCCGTAGTAAGGGAATTTACAGAAGTCTTTCCTGATGACTTGCCCGGAATCCCTCCCAAATGGGAAATAGACTTGGAAATTGATCATTTCCCAAATACTCAACCCATATTAATTCCCCCTTACCGGATGGCCCCGGTCAAATTAAAAGAATTGAAGGCACAACTCAAGGATTTGCTAGATAAGATTTTTATTCAACCAAGCATATCTCCATGGGGTACTCCGGTATTGTTTGTGAAAACAAAAGATGGGTCCCTTAGGATGTGTGTTGATTACCACCAATCGAACATGATCACTATAAAGAATATGTCACGATCTAGGAGTACCCCCTAGATGTAACATGGCGTACTTGACCCCGAATAGTACAAGCCTCTGGCATCATCATTACGTAAGACATTGAAATAATGGGGAAAATTTAAAACTTTACAATCGAAGTCCAAACTTCACTTCAATAAAAGAGAGTAATAGGAAAATCTAGTCTTTGTCTCATACCACCATCTAAAACATAGGAATACAAAGTTTGGGAGTTCGCCCTTATACATCAATAAAAGTCTAAACATGAGA
Organism: Solanum bulbocastanum; assembly: GCA_037074985.1. Lineage (NCBI taxonomy): Eukaryota > Viridiplantae > Streptophyta > Magnoliopsida > Solanales > Solanaceae > Solanum > Solanum bulbocastanum. The sequence continues at coordinate 26,358,857 of CM073600.1, forward strand.
AGTACAATAGAACAAAAAGATAGGAAATACTGTCCTCAAACTTGAGGACTCACCACAACTTCGAGATAAGGAATCCAAGTCTTCTTCAAAGAGATTCAGATAGTGACCTAGCGGGAACCTACACTTATTAAGATGTAAAAGGAAGAAGGGGGTGGCACATAATATGTTCTAAGTATGGAAGCATGCATAAAAACATTAATACGATAAAAAGGACATTTTTATTAGAAAAGTATGCCTTTGTCAAGTTTAGAAACCAAAATGCATTTACAACGTACAAAACAAGCCGTAATGACATTTATACTCACTACCTAATAGTATAAACACCTTAGCAGCCTCTAAGGAACAATTGTGCAATGTATGGTTGGCATCCCATAATACCAACAATACTAAGTGTCCCCTTGAAGATCCCTTGGTCATGAATATCACCTCTAAACCTCATTATAATCATTAATCACCAACAATTAATTAATCAGGAACATTACATTGAATACAAGGAAAGTCATTCATAATAACTAGCCATTCAAGATATATGTATGCACTTGTATCTCATCACAATAATAAGGAACCATCCCATGACATCCTACTAAGTCCACTTGTGTCAAGGTGGATCCACAAGCTAAGTCCAATGTTGGAACATAGTTATGGGATAGGGAGATTGATTCTAGAAACCCACCCGATTGTATTAGCGGAGGGGCTTCCATCTAATGAGTTCACTTTGGATAACCCTCCTTATTTCATTGGCGGAAGGGCCCTTGCCTCATTGTCCATATCCACTAAGTGCTAGGAATTATCTCTAGAATTATACATAGTTATGTCTTGAATTGCATTTACATATGTGAAGGAATGCTTTATCCCTCATTCAATACAATCCATTGAAATAGCACATAGATTCATTAAAAGTGAGAATGTACTTTCAACCTTAGAATCAACAGTAAGACTTTCACATTACATTCATAGTGTTTTCATGAGACTTAGACTTTCAATCAACACAATACATCATCATGATCCTAGACTATTCATGTATCAATATGTATAAGGGTAAGAGAAGATTAATACTTTCAACAATACCATACTTTACACGCTAGTCATAGGAGATTTACTTTCTAGGTGATTCGATAGGTTATACACAACTTTCATCAACATGTACAAACCCTAGCAATTTACCCCTTTTCAAGGTCATGAATCATGCCTCACAATTACACCTAAAGATACTACAATAGGCATAAACAAAAAAATATTCAATAATTAAATTCACATACAAACAATTCATAGTAATTATGTTGCATCAATACACCCATCACAATAGTTGAATTTGGGGTCATGGGGGTGTTCATGTGTTCAAGGGGAATTTTACAATGAAAATCACCATTAAACATCAAATCATCCATAATATAATACAATTAACATAATATAAATTGTTTTTAGGAAGAATTCGTGGTTGAAATAGAAACCCTACTTTTTAAACAGTGTATCAATTTTGAAATCGAGAGTTGAAGGGATTCATGGAGAAAGATGTCCCATTAATCAGGGTTCCCAAACCTTATTTGAAGCTTTGCCCATGAAATGGAGTTGAGAAGATGGATTCTTGAGTTGTAACCTTCAAGTTCTTCATTTTCTTCAATGGAGAAACTCTAGAGAGAGAAATATTGAGAGAAAGATGTTGTTCTTGGGTTTCTTCTTTTCATAATTGGTAGTGAGTAAAAAGGAAGAATTTTGTCTTTAAAAAGTATATATATAATTATTAAGAAAATAGTGGGAAAGTATTAGTTCAAGTTTAGGAAACATTACTTAAAAGCCCTTATTTAAACTTGCATTTTTATGTTTGGCCAGCTTGAGCTTGCCCTCTGGCATCCTTGGCTCACCAAGTCACTTAGGTGACTTCCCTAATGACTCTTAAGCTCACCCATATTTCCAGTAATTTCCTAAAGTGGGCAGCTCCCTTAGGCGATATGAAGGTCTGTTGGGCGAATCGCCATCTCATTGGGTGACCCTCAACCCATCTCGCTCATTTGTCCAGTAGCATAAACTAGGAGGGACAGCACACTAGGCGACTAAGTGCCTTTTGGTTCATCGCCAAGTGACTTGAGCGACCATGCTAACAATCGCCAACCTGTCCAAAGAGCAAACAAGGTTCTCCTTCACCCTTCCTTAATAGTTTAGGTCCTTACCTTCATCCTAGATGTTTACCTTCCTCATTTTAGCTTAAGTTAGGTCTTTAAACATCGCCAGAGTTACGTATACACTCTCAGCAATCCTAACTCAACCTAGACACCAGCTTAAAGTTATACCAACCCACACGATGAGGCTCTAGTATAGCCTATTGATTTTCTGGTTTGTAACATTATCCCCCCTTAGAAACATTCTTCCTCGAATGACACTTAAAGCGTATTAAGGAGATAAAGACTTAAAACTAGCATCCTATCATACTAGACAACACCAAAGGTACAAATCATAGAAGGAAACATCATATGCTCAATGCAACAACAAGATATAGGAACTACATCCACAACTTCATGATGCACCAAAATTTCCATTTCATACAAACAATGGAGGAACTACCTTCTCCAACACAAGAAAGCTCAATCACAACAATATTATGCCAACAAGTCATTTCATCACAACATATCTAAACATGTTCATCAACTCATCTCATGAAGTTACATATGTCAACATCATACATAATGCAATTCATCATGGAAAACATAAAATTCATGAAATGTCAATTTATACTAAACATGTATTTCATCTATAACATGCCTATACTAGGAAATCATGCAAAACTAAAACATTACACAAGATTCCCAAAATACTATGATCTCAAGAGGAATTTCTTACCTCAAGTTTGGATAAGGGTAGAAACAAATAAATGAGGGTAACGGGACTTCATATTGCCCTCAGCCTCCCATGTAGCACACTCAACTAGGTGGTTCCTCCATAGGACCTTAACGGAAGCTACTTCTTTGTTCCTTAGCTTATTCACTTTCCAGTCCAAAATCTCAATCGGGACCTCTGCATAAGGAAGGTCCTCATCAACTCCTAAACCCTCTCAAGGAAGGATGGATATCGGATAACCAATGCATTTCTTAAGCATGGAAACATGAAACACTAGGTGAACCAGGGCCAAATCAGTTGGCAACTGTTATTCATAAGCAACTTTCTCGATACGCTACAAGATTTGGTATGGCCCAACTTATCGGGGACTAAGTTTCCCCTTCTTACCAAACCTCATCACGGCTTTCATTGGTGAGATTTTCAAGTAGACCCAATCACCAACTTTAAATGGTTCATCTGATCACCCTCACTCTTAGAGTAGCTCATGATATCGTCAATAAAAGCGATCACAAATGAATCAAGATGTCGTTTAAACACCCTATTCATAAGATCCATGAAAGCCGCCGGGGAATTGGTCAACCCAAAAGGCATGACTATGAATTCATAGTGGAATCTCAACCTCCCTCACCTTAAGTTGGTGGTAGCCCGACTTTAGTTTAATCTTCGTAAAGTAATGCACCCCTTAGAGTTGGTCAAACAAATAATCAATTCTAGAGAGAGGGTACTTATTCTTCATAGTGACCTTGTTTAATTGGTGGTAATCAATACACATCCTAAGGGACCCATCTTTATTCTTCACAAAAAAACCTAGGGAACCCCAAGGGGATATGCTTGGTTGTATAAACCCCTTGTCTAGGAAATCTTTGAGTTGTTCCTTCAACTCTTTTAATTCGCTGGAGCCATCCGATGAGGGGGAATTGATATGGGTTGAGTATCCAGAAAAAGATCAATGTCGAATTCTATTTCCCATTCAGGAGGAATTTCGAGCAAGTCATCCGGAAACTCCCTCATTACAGGGACTGACTCTGAGAAAAAAAAGCCATCTTAGACTCAATGTCCTTAACCCTTATAGTATGATAGATGTGCCCCTTATAAATCATTTTAAAGCCTTTAGCCATGAAATGAATTGACCTCTAGGGATTGAATTTCCCCCCTTCCATTCTAAAACGGGCTCATTTGGAAAGTGAAATATTACTACAAAACAAGCATGAAGCTAATCCATCCCCAAAATGAAATCAAATTCCATCATATCTAATTCAACCAAATCTACGAAAGTGACTCTATGAGACAAAGAGATAGACATCTCCTATACACTCTTTTAGATACAACCGAATCACCTACTAGTAGACACGAAAAATGGTTCTTTTAACACATCGGCAAGTGCCTCAAATTTCATTTCTACAAAAGGAGTAACAAAAGATAAAGTGGCATTGGGATCTAACAATGCATAAACATCAATGGAAAATACTTGTCACATACTGATAACAATGTTCGGGAACCCCTCTTGATCACTTATAGATTTGAGAGCATAAAAGCGATTCTTCTTGGGAGCATCGACATTAGAACCACTTGGTGTAGCTTGGTTACCCTCTTTTTCCTTGGTCGCATGAGCTAGACAATCTTTCAATTGATGTCCACTTTTGCCACATCCATAACACACACCCTTTTCGGCAAGACATTTGCCCTCACGTCTTGTACCACACTTGCCACATGTAGGTATATCCAGGGAAGGCTCATCCCTGTTGCCTCGTTGAGGCTTAGGGTTAGACACCCTATCTTTGTTGGGTCTTGGAGCATTGGAGGAGCCTTGGTTGGAATCTTCTTGAACCTTGGTCCACTTTGACCCTCAAACTTACTCTTAGAAGAATTTCTATCGTCGGGCCTTGGCCTCTTAACCTCTCTACTCTTCTTCCTAAGCCTTGATTCCTCAACTTGTTGAGCATGGACCATTATCCTTGAGATATCCTTGTTTTCATGGAGAATTTCCGTTCAACAGTCTTCTTCAATATCATCAGACACACCGATGACAAAATAACTCATTTCATCTCTTGGATTAGACACCAAAGAGGGGGCCTTTTTGGCCAACTTAATCAATTTCAAGGATTATTCTTGGACACTCATTCCCCCTTGACGGAGGTTGATGAACTCCTCAACCTTGGCTTCCCTCTTCTTACGGGGAAAGAATCTATCAAGAAATGCTTTCTTGAACACTTCCCAACTTGTGGGACCTGCTTTTATCACCCTATTTTCCTTCTATTCAGTAAACCATACTTGGGCCACATCTTTCAATTAATACCCCGGTAGTTAGGCTTTCTCAATAGAAGTCACTCCCACAACATCCACTATCTTGCAGACCTCTTCCAAAAACTCTTGTGGGTCTTCATTCACCTTGGAACCCAATAAAATAGGAGGGTTCATCCTAGTAAAGTTTCTTAACCTTGAAGCCATCATGGCTTGAGCTTGATTTGTCATGGCTTGAGTAAATGATTGGAGAGCCATCCTTATCTCCACATTAGTCATAGCTCCTTCATCATTAGGAACTTGAGGCCCTTGAGGATCTTGAGAACCTTGTGGCATAATTCCCTCATCATTCACCATCTCTTCTACCCTTCTTCTTAAGTTTGCCCTTCTTGTATTCATTTTCCTATAATCACAAGAAAAGGGTTAGAAGAAAGGATTTCATAGAGTACAAACTCTAAGCATGACTAAAGAGGAATGAATGAAGGGAATGTTTCTAAGCATCTTATAGCCTCTTATTCATAAGTGTTGCATGTTTCATACTCATGAAGAACACTCTAATAGATATGGTGCATGAGAAGTCAACCTAATTATTATTCCCAAAACCTTATGCTCTGATACAACATTTGTCACCACTCAGGAGTACCCCCTAGATGTAACATGGCGTACATGACCCCAAAGGGGTCTCATAGAAGACTTTAGAATCATCATTACACAAGACATTGAAAAAATGCGGAAAATTTAAAACTGTACAATCGAAGTCCAAACTTCAGTTTTCATAAAGGAGAGTAATAGGAAAATCTATACTTTGTCTCTTACCACCATCTAAAAATACAAAGTTTGGGAGTTAGCCCTTATATATCAATAACTGTCTCAACATGAGAAGTACAATTGAACTAAGAGATAGGAAATCCCGTTCTCAAACTTGAGGACTCACCACAACTTCGAGATAAGCAATCCTAGTCTTCTTCAAAGAGAGTGAGATAGTCACCTAGCCGAAACCTACAGTCATTAAGATGTAGAAGGAAGAAGGGTTAGTACATAATATGTACTAAGTATGGAAACATGCATAAAATCATTAAATATGATAAAAAGGACATTTTTGTTAGAAAATTATGCCTTTGTCAAGTTTAGAAACCAACATGAATTTACAACGTACAATACAAACCATAATCACATTTATACTCACTACATGGTAATATAAACACCTTAGCAACCTCTAAGGAACAATTGTGAAATTTATGGTTGTCATCCCATAATACCAACCCTAATAAGTGTCCCTTTGAAGCTCCCTTGGTCATGCATATCACCTTTAAACCTCATTATAATCATTAGTCACCAACAACAAAAAAATCATGAACATTACTTTGACTACAAGGAATGTCATTCATAATAACTAGCCATTCAATATATATGCATGCACTCATATCTCATCACAATAATAAGGAACCATCATACGACATCCTACTAAGCCCACTTGTGCAAGTGGGAGTGAAGTCACATACCCCGACTCCTACTAGGTACACCTACAAAAAAATCATAGTATAGCCCACGTCTCATTCATTATCATTCATTTAGGGAAGAATAGCATAACCAACATAGACCATGTGAGCTACAAGGAATCAGGTGTTATGTAACCCCACACCGAAGAAGGTGTCTTGCACGATAAGGTAGGACTAAGTGTGTAGCGTCTAGGTGGATCCACTGGCTAAATCTTATATTGGTACATAGTTATAGGATAGGGAGATTACTTCAAAAACCCTCCCTATAGCATCAACAGAGGGGCTTCCATATCATGAGTTCTCTTTGGATGACCCTCCCTATTGCAATGGCGGAAGGGCCCTTGCCTCATTCTCCATATCCACTAGGTGCTAAGAATTATTTCCCAATTTATACATAATTATGTCTTGAATTGCATTTACATAGTGAAGGAATGCTCTATCTCTCATTCAATACAATCCATCGAAATAGCTCATAGATTCATTAAAGGTGAGAATGTACTTTCAACCTTAGAATCAATATTAGTGTGTGAGTAAGATTTTCACATTACATTCATAGTGTTTCCATGAGAATTAGACTTTCAATCAACACAATACATCATCATCATCAACCTAGACTATTCATGCATCATTATGTATAAGGGTAAGAGAAGAACAGTACTTTCCACAATACCATACTTTACACACTAGTCATAGGAGATTTACTTTCTAAGTGAATCAATAGGTTATACACAACTTTCATCAACATGTACGAATCCTAGCAATTTACCCCTTTTCAAGGTCATGAATCATGTCTCACAATTACACCTAAAGATACTACAATAGGCATGAACAAAACAAGATTCAATAACTAAATTCACATAGAAACAATTCATATTAATCATCTTGTATCAATACACCCATCACAATAGTTGAATTTGGGGTCATGGGGGTGTTCATGGTTTCAAAGGGAATTTTACAATGAAAATCACCATTAAATATCAAATCATCCATAATATAATGCAATTAACATAATAAAAATTATTTGTAGGAAGAACCCGTGGTTAGAATCAAAACCTTTAAAAAGTATATATATACTTATTACGAAAAGAGTGGGAAAGTATGGGTTCAAGTTTAGGAAAGATTACTTAAGAGCCCTTACTTAAACATTCATTTTTATGTTTGGCCTGCTTGAGCTTGCCCTTTGGCAGCCTTGGGCCATCAACTCACCTTTAGTTAGGTCTTTAAACATCTACGAAAGTAATGTAAACACGCCCATCAATCCTAACACAACTGAGACACCAACTTAAAGTTGTACCAACCCACACGATAAGGCTCTAGTTTAGCCTATTGTTGTTATAGGTTATTGCAGAATAAGTACCCTCTTCCTAGAATTGATGATTTGTTTGACCAACTCCAAGGGGCGAGTTACTTTTCAAATATTGACTTAAGGTTGGGCTATCACCAACTTAGGGTGAGAGGGGTTACATTAAAATGGCTTTTTGAACAAGATATGGCACTATGAATTACTAGTTATGTCTTTTGGTCTAACAAATGACCCCGCGGCATTCATGGATCTAATGTATAGGGTATTTAGACAGTGTCTTAATTCATTTGTGATTGTCTTTATTGACAATATTTTGATCTATTCAAAGTGTGAAGGTGATCATATGAAACATTTGAGGATAGTATTGCATGTCCTTAAAGACCACTAATTATATGCTAAGTTTAGCAAGTGTTAGTTTTTGCTAAGGTCGGCTGCTTTCCTTTGTCATATCGTGTCGAGCGTGGGTATTGAGGTAGATTCTAAGAAGACGGATGCGGTCAAGAGTTGGCCTAGACATCTATCTCCTACTGATATTAGAAGCATTTTGGGTTTGGCCTATTATTATAATAGACTTGTTGCGGGTTTTTCCTCCATTGCATCTTCATTGACGACTTTAACTCAACGGAAAGCTATATTTGTATGGTCGGAGACTTGTGAGAAAAACTTCCAAGAATTGAAAGATAGACTTACCTCCGCTCCGGTGTTGACTTTACCGGAGGGTACCGATGGTTTTGTGGTATTTTGTGATGATTCCCGAGTAGGTTTGGGATGTGTCCTTATGCAACAAGGTAAAGTGATTACTTATGCTTCGAGGAAACTTAAGGTACATGAAAAGAATTATCCGACTCATGATCTCGAATTAGCGGCAGTGGTGTTTGCCTTAAAAATATAGAGGCACTACTTATATGGGGTCCATGTAGATGTCTTCACCAATCCAAGAGTTTTCAATAAGTTTTTATCAAAAAGACTTGAATCTCCGACAAAGAAGGTGGTTAGAGATTTTGAAGGATTATGACATGAGTGTCCTTTACCACCCTAGCAAAGTTAATGTAGTTAGGGATTCCCTAAGTAGATTTTCCATGGCTAGTGCGCACATATAAAAGATGAGAAAAAGGAATTGGTTCGTGATGTGCGTAGGTTGGCCCATTTGGGTGTTCAACTAATGGATTCCACCAAAGGTGTGGTTATGGTCCATCATTGTTCTGAATCGTCCATTGTGATTGATGTGAAGTCTAATAAACACCTTGACCCTATATTGATGGATTTGAAAGAATCGGTTCCCAACATATCCATGGAGCTTTCTCCCAATGGGGAGATGGGTGCTTAGGTACTAAGGTAGATTATGTGTTACGGATGTTGATGGCTTAAAGGAGAAAATTTTAGAAAAGGCTCATGGTTCGTGTTATTCTATTCGTCGGAGAGCAATCAAGATGTACTGTGATCTACGGGAAGTTTATTGGTGGAATGACTTGAAAAAGGATATAGCGGGTTTTGTAGCCAAATATCCAAATTGTCAACAAGCCAAGGCCAAACACCAAAAGCCTGAAGGTTTGACCCAATATATAGAAATTCCGATTTGGAAGTGGGAGGATGTGAATGTGGACTTTGTTGTGGGTTTGCCTCGTACTTGAAGGCAACATGATTCTATTTGGGTCATTATTGATAGGATGACTAAATCAGCCCACTTTATTCCGGTCAAGATTTAATTTTCAATGGAAGACTATGCCAAGTTGTACATTAATCAGATAGTGTACTTGCATGGGGTTCCCTTATCTATCATATCAAATTGATTTACTTCACACTTTTGGAAGGCATTCCTTAAGGCATTTGGTACCAATAGTAAACTTAGTACCGATTTTCATCCTCAAATGGATGGTCAAGTTGAAAGGACCATTCAAACCTTAGAGGGCATGTTAAGCGTGCATTTGATGGATTTCCAGGGTTGTTGGGATGACTTTCTCCCATTGATTTAATTTACCTACAACAATAGTTACCACTCAGATGTTTTACGTAATCATAAACACAACTTCCGATTCAAGTGTCTACGATCGTGCAATAGTATAATAACCCAACCAAATGTTGGGGTTGAGTCCCAAGGGAGTGGTTTTGAGAAGTAATAGAAAAATAAAATTTGTTCTAACCAGTCACAGCCAAAGACATAAATGATTAAAAGCATTGTAAATTAATGGGGAGGACACAAGAGTGTAAATTAACAATGGGAGATTTGTCACTAGTAAGTAAAAAAACAACGAAATTAACAAAGGCTTCTAAGTAGTAAGAGGGGATTCTTGGGATGTGACCGGAATACGGGTTAATTTAAATTATTGTGTACATGCTTTTGATAGGGAATTTATAGAGTAACATTGACTAGGCTAATCTATTCGTGGAACTACATTCTCTCTGGAGCAGCTTACCCCGTTTCGAATGGGTTCCTCTCGGACATCCACTTGCTGTATGAAGACCAGCCTACGCCTTACCCAACTCACTCTCTCGAGATGAGTGTTTAGATATGGGACTGTGCTTCACTCTCTTGAACTGAACCTTATGTCGACCCACTCCTTAGGCCATCAATTTAGTAGTCTTGGTTTCGCGACCACTCTCTCGAGTATGCCAAAAACACATAAATAAACTTATTTTTGCAACTACAAATTTGTGAAATTCAACCACAACTACTAGACTAAATCACCATTCAACTACATCTAATCTATCAGAAAGAAAGATCCAACAACTATCTTAACCCATATTCGCTAAATCATACCCCAAGAATTAGGTTATTAGCCACACATCAAGAGATAAAAATTTATACCTAAATGAGCTTGGATTCAAATGAGTGTGAAGATTTTAATCTTGTTATACGCCAAGAATGAAGAATCCTAGAGACCCAAGTCCAAAACCTTGGAGATGAAACCCTCTTCTTCTTTAAGTTTCAAAACCCTCTCAAACTCAGAACAAAAATAAAAAGTACTAAAATTATATTAATTGCTTCACACTAAAAATATTTGATACTAAGCTAAAACTCTCTATGAGTATTTATAGTTTTAAAGAAACCTATGTTGCATCGTACCATTCGGTGACATTAGTCGAAATTACCGATCAACTCGGCGAATTTCCCCTTGATATAGTTCATCGCCGTCTTGCACCATCCTTCAGCATCGTCATGTTATAGGTCATTAGGAGACATAGTACTACCTCGTGGAACATTTCGGTGATTCGTCGTCTGCTCCCCTTTTCAGTTGACTTTATCCTTTTCTTCAGGGCTTAGCACACTGGAACAAAAGGCAAAGTGAGACCCTTCGGCGACTCACCAAGTGGACTCAGTGATCCTCAAAACTTTATTTTCTTTATTTTTTTCAGCCTTTTCATTCCTTTTTGCGAAGTAGTATCGACACTCTCCTTCAATCTTCAAATACCTGAAACTTAAGTGTTTTCATTAGATTTTAAGACAAAATAAGAATTTGAGGACGCAATTTCTATTAAAATATAGCCCTAAATGTGTCCAATTTTTGGACTCATCAATACCCCAACTTAAACTTTTGCTTGTCCTCAAGCAAACTCAAGTTCAGTTGTTCAAAAAGGGTGTCTCAAATAGTGCTACACAAGACTCAATCATGAATATACACAACAAGACTTAATTTAGTTATGCAAAGATCAAATTTGTACTCAAAGATTCAAGTTGTGACTCACCAATATCAAAGAACCTCATTTTCACAATACTTGCTTGAAATGCAAGTTCAAGCTCAACTAACGTGTTCGAATGCCCTCACAGAAAGAATGAACCCATAATCACATGATGGTTCACAGTTTAAAGCTTTGAAATCAATGCAATGCTCACACTTACAAAGTTGAACACAATGCATGCTTGCACCCATAGCTCACTCAAGAACAAAAAGGTCTTTTTAAGGCTTATAATGGGGCTGAGTACAAAGGTATGGTTATTTAGGCTTAGTGACTTTCATCCTCATGAAATGTGGTGCTCACAACACTTCCTTTCCTTTTCCTTCATCATTCTATTTAGTGGTCATAAGTCATCCAATTATTCACTTTCTATGGATTGTTTGAGAACCCCGTTTCTTTTTGTACTTTTACTCCACAACTTTCTTTTTCATTCTTTTATATATATATATATATGGAGGGAGGGTTTCATTTTTCTTAAAACCATGGATAATAAGAGACTTTCCTTGCACTTCTTGACTTATCCATTTCTTTTCACCACACCCCCACTTAGGCTTTTGGCCTAAGTTGGCTATTCAACTAACCACAATTCAAGCGGATTATAGGTAGCAGATTAAGAAAGGTTATGGTTTTATCAAGTTTCTTTCAAAGAAACCTAAGGCTCAAGAGATGTTCAGAAGAGAATCACACGCTCACAAGGTAGGTGACAAAAGAGGTATATGTCAAATTGGTTCACACTCTTAGAATTTTCCTAAGATCATACCAAGAGATAGCATCACTTAGTTGATCAGACCAATAGGGAAAATTCTAAGATCTAGCATGCATGGTTCAAAGTAAGCTCATCACATAAGGAATCGATGCTAAAGTCAAACAAGACTCCACACTTTTGCTAATGTGCAATGATCATTACAAGAGATTCGATTTGATAAATGGCTAATCACAACGAGATGCAAAGAGTTCACATATTGTTTATGCAACTTCATTTGGCCTCATCATAGCCGTGCATTCATGTTCGTTCGATTGAGAGCACTATTCAAGTCGTCGATATTGATGGGAACCGAGAAATAAATTTTGCAAAAGAACATCCACATTCAAGAGCATATAAAGGGTGGCGAAAATTTGCAAAAAATACAAAATTTTTTTGAAGGGTCAAAATCATTTTGCAATTTAAAATAAAAGGAGTAATAAGCAGAAACATTCACAGAAAGCAGATAAAACACAATTTGAAACCGAACAACCCAAATATATACAACACGAATCATAAATAGCACACAAAAGGTTAGCCTTACTCCACCACAATTAGAAAACGTTTGTCCTCAAATGCATATAAAAAATATCCACAATGTAAATTAAAGGAAGACAGAGGGGAGGTAAAGAAGAGATCCTATATAGGCAGTTGCTCCATCTGTCTGGGTGTCAGTGCCTAGGGTGTTGTGATTCTGCTTTTGGTTCTCATTTTCTTTTTGCTCCGCTTCTGCTTCTGCAGTGATATTTGCCTCAAACATATTGTCCAACTCATGAGTTACCACAAAGGCGTGTATCACATTGCTAAACCCTCAAGCCCATGAAGGGACATTAGGGTTAATGGGCATCCTCCTCCTCAAAATGGTTGTCTTGATGTCGCTCCTTTCAGTTCTTCTGAACTGTTGTGCTCTTATGTGTCCAGGTGGCATGTTTCTTCCTGCAACTTTTGGTCTGACCATGTTTGTAGAGTCTTTCGATAATGTTAGAACATATTTGACAACCAAAATAAAGACTTTTAGTTGCAAAAAGACTAGATAGTCCATTCTACATTCCCTAAACACATTCAGTGAGCCACAGACAATCTGCCGAAGGTCACCATGCAGAAGAAGTTAGGGTGCAGACAAAGGGCGAATAAGAAGACTTTCGGCGAGTCCCCGAGTGCTCTTGGCGACCTCATACTTCTCACCAAAAGTTACAGATGCCACAAGAAATAAAGCATGATAACAAGGGAAAGATAGGGTAATTAGGCGATTCGCTGAATAGTTTGGCGAGCTCGTCACAATTCTTCGAATGACCCAACATGCCTACTTTTGACCCAACTTCTCAAAATTAGCTTGCAACCTACGAAAAAAATTCAAGCACAAATAGCACAAATTTAGCCAAGACCTATAACATACGAATACAACCCATCACACATTGATTCAACTAGATCAATCAAAGAACAGGATTTCACAGTTAAAGCAAGATTATCGAATACAAATCGAAACTTCACCAATTCTATCAAATCAAGGAGGTTGAGCAGATTTTAACAAAATCAAAGAGTGTGCAATGAGTACAATGTTGACAAAATAATTACGGGTATTAAGAATCTAACCTTTTGTACTAATTTAAATACTACCGAGAAGCTAGGCGGCAATGCAATCCAAATCTGCGCACAAATCAACGAACCTAAATACTCAAAAAATGCAAGAATTATAAAACTAGAGTGCAGGTGTGAGATTGCGAAGGTGAGAAAGTGAGGGAATCAAGGTATGGAAGTTTGGATTTATGGAATGTTTCCTTCCTTAAAGCCCTTCAACTCTAATTTCAAATTGGTAGATTCTTCAATAAAACTAGGGTTTTCAATCTAGCCATGAGTTCTTCCTGAAAACAAATTCATTGGGTTAATTTCCTTATATTATGGATGATTTGATGTTTAATGGTAATTTTTATAGTAAAATCCCCCATGAACCAATGAATTTCCCTATGACCCCAATTTCATGAATTGTGATGGGTGTATTGATGCAAGTTGAATACTATGAATTGTTTATATGGTATTGTAGTTATTAAATCTTGTTTTATCCATGCCTAATGTAGTATTTTTAGGTGTGATTTTGAGACATGATTTATGACCCTTGAAGGGGTAAGTATAAAGGTTTATACATGTTCATGAAAGTTCTGTATGAACTTATGAGTCACTTAGAAAGTGAAAATCTTATGACAATTGTGTAAATTGAGGTATTGTTGAAAGGTCTTTGTCCCCTTACTCTTACACTTGATTATGTATGAATTGTCTAGGATAAAGATAATGTGGTTGTTTAGAATGAAAGACTATTCTCATGAGACACTATGGACATAATGTGAAAGATTTACTCACATGTTAATGTTGATTCTAAGGTTGAAAGTCCATTCCCACCTAAATGAATCTATGAGCTATTTTGTGAGTTGTATTGAATGAAGGTCAAAGTATTCTTTCACACATGTAAATGCAATTGAAGACTAATTATGTATAATTTGGGGAATAATGCATAGCACCGAGAAGAGATGGTAAATGAGGTAGAGGGCTTCTCGTCAATACAATAGGTCGGGTCATCTAGATTATTCTCATGAGATGGAAGCTCCTCCGCCAATACAATAGGTCGGGTTTCTAGAAGCAATCTCCCTAACACATAAATATGTGCACTCATCCATCTTTAGCTAGTGGATCCACCTAAAAACTAATACATGTTGTTCTACCTTAGGCAAACAGGACACCTTCTTTCGGTGTGGGGTTACATGACATCAGATTCCATGTAGCTCACATGGGCAATGTCGGTTATGGATACTTTCCCTACATGACAAGATAATGAGTATTATACGAACTATACTTATGACTTCATGGTGAGATTTTGTTAGTAGGAGTGTGGGTATGGGACTTCGCTACTACATTTCACAAGTAGACTTAGTAAGGTGTTATGGGATGGTTTCTTTATGCTATGATGATACATGAATGTATGCATACATGTTGAATTAATGGTTGCCATGATTGACTTTCCTTATGTTCAAGTAATGTACATGACTATTTCCTTATGTGTGGCTATTGATTATGATGAGGTCTAAAGAAGATATGTTTGACTAAGGTAGCTTCAAAGGAGTACTTAGTATGGTTGGTATTATGGGATGCCAACCATACATTGCACAAGTGTTCTTTAGGGTTGCTATGGTAATGGTTTTACTATGTTTTGAGGATAAATGTGATTATGACTTGTGTTTTACATTGAAAGTGCATGTTGATTTCCAAATTTGACAAATGCATACTTTCCAACTAAAATGTCCTTTTTATCATATTTCAAGTATTTTTATGCATGCTTCCATACTTAGTACATAATTGTGCTAGCCCATATTTCTTCTACATTTTTGATAAGTGTAGGTTACGGCTAGGTGAATTGTACTTCCTTTCTTGACTAGGTCTTAGATTGCTTATATCCAAGACTTGTGGTGAGTCCTCATGATGCGAGAACAAGATGCCATTTACTTCTAGTTGCTTATATTCTACTTTTGAGACTTTTTCAATTGTAAAGCGTTGTGACCCCAATGACATTCCATTATAGTAGATGGATTATGAGACTATGTCTAGACTATTTTTGGTTTATGAAGAAAAGACATTGATTATAAAAATTTATATTACGCATTATTTCCATTTTCTATGTTATGTATGGTAAGGGTTTGTATGAGACCCCTACGGGGTCAAGTACGGCGTGTTAAGTCTAGGGGAACCCTGGGTTATGATAAACTTGGTATCAGAGTATAAGGTTTTGGGATGATTTTTAGATTGATGTCTCATAAACCACGTCTAGTAGAGTCTTGTTCATGAGTGTGAAGTGCGCCACACTTATGAATGAGAGGCTCTAAGATGCTTAGGAAAGTTCACTTCATTCATTACTCTTAGGTCGGGCTGTGGTGTCCTAAATCTATCAAGTCCTTTTTCCTAACCGTTGTCTTATGTTTATAGGCTATGAACACAAGAAGGACTAACTCAAGGAGGACGGAGGAGGACAATGTGAATAAGGGAGTTCCTCCCCAAGATCCTCAAGATCCTTAAGCTCCAAATGAGGAGGGGGCCATGACCAATGTGGAAATAAGAGAGGCTTTCCAAACATTGACTCATGTCATGAAAACTAAAGCTCAAGCAGTGATAACACAAGCCCAAGTTATGACGACCCAAGCTAACTGAGATGTTGGGACCCCGTGTGATCCCTCCTATATTCTTTGGTTCCAAACTGAATGAGGATCCACAAGAGTTGTAGAGGAGATCTATAAAAGAGTTGACGCAATAGGGATGACTTCTATTGAGAAAGTTGAACTAGTAACATATCAATTGAAGAATGTGGCACAAGTATCGTATACTCAATGTAAGGATAATAGACCTATAAGAGCGGGTCCTATAGATTAGGAAGTGTTCAAGAAAGCATTCCTTGATAGGTTCTTTCCACATGAAAAGAGGGAGAATGTCATGTGGTAATGCTCCATGATAATATGGATATCTCACGACTAATTGTATATGGTCAATAAGTTGAGGAGACAAGGCTTAGGAAGAAGAATAGAGAGGTAAACAAGGCAAGGGTCGATGATAGTAATCCTTCTAAGAGTAAGTCTGAGGGTCAAAGTAGACCAAGGCTCAAGAAGAGGTTTTCCAACCAAGGCTCCTCTACTACTCCAAGGGTCAACAAAGATAGGGTGTCTAACCCTAAGCCTCAAGGAGGCAATAGTGGTTCATCTTTTATGGTGAAGCCTACTTATGACAATTGAGGTATGAAGCATGATGGTAAATGTCTTATCGGCATGGATGTGTGCTATCATTGTGGTAAGAGTGGACATCAATTGAAAGATTTCCCAACCCATATGCCCAAAGGGAGAGATGATAGGAAAACTCCTCCTCCTGGCTCAAATTCTGATGCTCCTAAGAAGAACCACTTCTATGCTCTTCAATTGTGAGGTTACCTAGAGAGCTCCCCGCATGTTGTGACAGTTATGTTACAAGTCTTTTCTATTGATATTTATGCCCTTTTAAACGTCGGTGCCACTTTGTCGTTTGTTACTCCTTTGGTAGCTATGAAATTTGAAATACTCCCCAATGTCTTAGAATAACCTTTTTTGATTTCTACCCTAATTGGTGACTTTGTTGTGGCTAAAAGAGTTTATAGGAATTCTCCTATTTCTTTGTCTCATAAGGTCACTTTGGTTGATTTAGTAGAATTAGACATGTTAGACTTTGATGTAATTTTGGGTATGGATTGGTTGCATGCTTCTTATGCTTCCATTAATTATAGAACTCGGGTAGTAAAGTTTCCATGTCCAAAAGATCCAAGTTTAGGGTGGAAAGGGTTGAATTATATTTCTAGAGGGGTACCTCTATCATATTGTTAGGAATATGGATGTTGCATCCAATGTCCCTTCGATAGAGTCGGTTCTTGTGGTGAGTGAGTTTCTAGAAGTCTTTCCTGATGACTTGCCCGACATTCCTCCCGAACAGAAAATAGACTTTAGCATTGATCTCATTCCAGATACACAACCTATATCCATCTCTCCATATACAATGGCTCTGGCCGAATTGAAAAAGTTAAAGGAGCAACTCAAGGACTTATTAGACAAAGGTTTTATTCATACAAGCATCTCTCCATGGGGTGCTCTGGTATTATTCATAAATAAGAAAGATGGGTCCCTTAGGATGTGTATTGATTACTGCCAATTGAACAAGGTCACCATAAAGAATAAGTATCTTATTCCTAGGATTGACAATTTGTTTGATCAACTTGAAGGGGCTAACTATTTCTCAAAAATAGATCTCCGTTCGGGTAACCATCAACTAAGGGTAACAGGGATTGATATTCCTAAGATGGCGTTTAGTACTCAGTACAGTCACTATGAATTTGTGGTGATGTCATTTGGGTTGACCAATCCCCCGGAGGCATTCATGGACCTAATGAATAGAGTCTTTAAGCACTATCTTGATATGTTTGTTATAGTGTTTATTGATGATATTTTGATATATTCCAAGAGTGAAAATGAGCATATGATTCATTTGAGGATAATATTGAAAGTCTTTCAAGACCACCAATTGTTTGCAAAGTTTAGTAAATGTGGATTTTGGCTAATGTCAGTTGCCTTCCTTGGTCATATTGGATCAAGCAAGGGTATTGAGGTAGATCTGAAGAAGACGGATCCGGTCAAAAGCTGCCTAGACCTCTAACTCAAACTGATATTAGAAGTTTTTTGGGTTTGGCCGATTACTATAGGATGTTTGTTGAGAGTTTCTCCTCCATTGCTTCTCCGTTGACTCAAAAGAAAGCTAAGTTTGAGTGGTCAGAGGCTTGTGAGAAAAGCTTCCAAGTGTTGAAAGATATACTTACTTTCGCTCCGGTGTTAATTGATGGGTTTGTGGTATATTGTGATGCTTCTCGAGTGGGCTTGGGATGTCTCCTTATGCAACATGGTAAAGTGATTGCCTATGCTTCAAGGCAACTTAAGAACCATGAAAATAATTATCCAAACCATATTCTTGAATTAGCTGTGGTAGTGTTTTCTTTGAAAATACAGACACATTACATATATGAGGTCCATGTGGATGTTTTCACCGACCACAAGAGTCTTCAATATGTGTTTAGCCAAAAAGACTTGAATCTCTAACAAAGAAGATGGTTAGAACTTTTAAAGGATTATGACATGAGTGTCCTTTACCACCCTTGGAAATTCAATGTAGTTGTTAATGCCCTAAATCGATTGTCCATGGGTAGTGTGGCTCATATAGGGGATGAGAAGAAGGAGTCAGTTCGTGATGTACATAGTTTGGCACGATTAGGTATCCAACTAATGGATTCCACTAAGGGTGGTTTCATGGTCCATCATGGTTTCGAATCCTCTTTTTTTCCTGATGTGAAGTCAAAACAAGGCCTAGATCCCATATTAATGGAGTTGAAAGAATCGGTACTCAACAAGTCCGTTCACGCTTTCTCCTAAGAGGGAGATGAGGTGCTTAGGTACCAAGGTAGATTATGTGTTCCAGATGTTGATGGCTTAATATGGCAAATTTTAGAAGAGGCTCATGGTTTGCGGTATTCTATTCATCCGAGAGCCACCAAAGGCTAAATACTTTAGAACGGGAGGCTTGTTCCAAGATATAGATATTCCCACTTGGAAGTGGGAGGATGTTAATATGGATTTTATTGTGGCATTGCCTCGTACTCGGAGGCAACATGATTCTATTTGGGTAATTATTGATAGAATGATAATGTCTGCCCACTTTATTCCCGTCAAGGTTTTAGTTTCGGTGGAAGATTATGTCAAATTGTACATTAAGAAAGTAGTTAAGTTGCATGGGGTTCCTCTATCTATTATATCGGATCGAGGTACTCAATTTACTTCACATTTTTGGAAGGCATTCAAAAAAAGGATTAGTACTAAGGTCAAGCTTAGCACAGCATTTCACCCTCAAATGGATAGTCAAGCGGAACGTACCATTCAAACCTTGGAGGACATATTGACGGAGTGTGTCATTGATTTTCAAGATAATTGGGATGCCTACAACAATAGTTACCACTCAAGAATTTCCATGGCCCCATTTGAAGCAATATATGGTAGGAGGTGTAGATCTGCAATTGGGTGGTTTGAAGTGAGTGAAATTGCTCTAATTTGTCCCGAACTAGTTTATGAGGCCATTCAGAAGGTTCGACTCATAATAGAGAGGTTGAGGACGGCGCAAAGTCATCAAAAGTCTTATGTCGACAAAAGAAGAAGGGATCTTGAATTTGATGTTGGTGATTAGATCTACTTAAAAATCTCACCTATGAAGGGTGATGAGGTTTGCTAAGAAGGGGAACCTTAGCCCCCCGTATGTGGTCCGGTATCAAATCTTGCAACGTGTTTGCATGGTTTCCTATGAATCAGACTTGCCAAATGAATTGGCTCCGGTTCGCCTGCTATTTCATGTTTCTATGATCAAAGAAGTGCATTGGTGATCTGATAACCATTATTCTTTTAGAGGTTTTGGGAGTTGATAAGAGTTTTTCCTGTAAACAGATTCTGGTAGAGATCCTAGATCGGCAAGTTAAGAGGTTGTGAAACAAAGAAGTAGTTTTCGTTAAAGTTTTATGGAGAAATCACTTGGTTGAGGGTGCTACATGGGAGGCCGAGGCCAACATGAAGTCCCGCTATCCTCATCTTTTTCCTCCTACTCCTATCCCAACTTGAAGTAAGTAGGTTTTCTTGAGTTAAGTGTTTTGGAAGTCATATGTGCTATGAGCGTTCTTTACAATTTCCTTATAATATGCTTGTTTTTGTGAGAATTCATAATTTAACATAAATTAAGTGTTCATGATTTATATGTTTCTCATGTTTGCTTGCACTTTAGTATGGTGATTGCATATTGGCATCGTGAGGTGATTTGTTGAACATGCTTAATTATGTCTATGATGAACGTGCTAAGTTATGCTTTTGATGAAATTGAATATTGTCTCCATATTGTTGTATTGAGCTTGTTTTGAGTTGGAGAAGGTAGTTCCTCCTAAGATGATATGAAATGATGAATTTTGTTTGTATTGGGTTGTGGATGTAGCTCCTACTTCCTTGTGATTGCATTGTTATATTTTGAGATGGAGTTGATGTTTCCTCCTAAGAATTGTGCATTTTGTTATGTTGCATGCATGATGGG
The DNA here is from genome assembly GCA_037074985.1 of Solanum bulbocastanum. Lineage (NCBI taxonomy): Eukaryota > Viridiplantae > Streptophyta > Magnoliopsida > Solanales > Solanaceae > Solanum > Solanum bulbocastanum. Next base: position 26,379,813 of record CM073600.1, read on the forward strand.
CTGCTAGTCTTGAGTCTTTATTTCCATAAGGTGTCTAAATCATAATTCCAGGGCGAATGTTCCCAAGGGGGAGATAATGTAACACTCGGAAATGGTAGGTTAAACAAGAGCCTAAACATTAGTATCAACGTAAAGTATGGGGTTATCTAATTCAAGAATAAGAGGCAAGTGCCAAAGAAAAGGGGACAAGCCAAGGCCAAAAGGCCAAGGTTGCCCCTAAGTTGAGCACACTTCCTCACCCTTCATGAGGGGGACCATGGATTGTGGTCCTCACCACAGCTCATGAAGACCATGGGAAAATGGCCACCCTTTGGCATAGCCATTTCCTCAAACTTCACGGAAGGGGCCATAGATCTTAGTCTTGACCACGGCTCATGGAGACCTTCGTGAAGGAGACTTGGGCATGGGGGCTTGAGGGCACCTAGTAACTTAGCTAGTGCTTTACCCTTCACGAGGGGGACCACTTCCCGTGGGCCACTTCACACCTCGTGATGGGGCTCGTGGTAATGCCTTGGGTTCATGAGCCAAATGCCCTAATGTCCAAACCACTATCCCAACCTTCACGGCTAGGACCACGAGTCGTGGTCCTCACTATGGCTCGTGAAGGTGCACGTGATACTTGGGTTTGGTCCTTAAATGAAGGTCAATTTAGTATTTTCCTTTTTAAGTCCAATTAAAGTGAGGTCATTTTGGGTATTTTTAGGGGTACTATATAAGTTGATTTTAGGTCAAATTCACCTAATTTTACTCATTAATTCACAACACCCAAATATTTTCCAAAATCCTCTCCTCTCCAATATTTCTCTCTCTAGAATTCGTTCATTGAAGAAGAACAAGAACTTGAAGAATAGGGTCCAAGAATCCATCTTCTCAACTCCAATTCATGGGTAATTCTTCAATAAAGTATGAGAGTCTTGATTTATGGAATGTTTCATTCCATAAAGCCCTTCAACTCTAATTTCAAATTGGTAGATTCTTCAACAAAACTAGGGTTTTCAATCTAGCCATGGGTTCTTCCGAAAATTGATTTCATTGGGTTAATTGCCTTATATTATGAATGATTTGATGTTTAATGGTGATTCTTAAAGTAAAATCCCCCATGAACCCATGAATTTCCCCATGACCCCAATTTCATGAATTGTGATGGGTGTATTGATGCAAGGTGAATAGTATGAGTTGTTTCTATGGTATTGTAGTTATTTTATCTTGTTTTATCCATGCCTAATGTAGTATTTCTGGGTGTGATTGTGACACATGATATATGGACCTTGAAGGGGTAAGTTATGAAGGTTTGTAAATATTGATGAAAGTTATGTATGAACTTATGATTCACTTAGAAAATGAAGATCCTATGACTATTGTGTAAATTGAGGTATTTTTGAAAGGTCATTCTTCCCTTACTCTTACACTTGATTATATATGAATTGTCTAGGATGATGATAATGTTGTTGTGTTGATTTAAAGGCTATTCTCATGATACAGTAAGAACATAACGTGAAAGGTTTACTCACATGATAATGTTGATTCTAAAGTCGAAAGTCCATTCTAACCTAAATGAATATATGACCTATTTTTTGAGTTGTATTGAAGGAAGGGAAAAGTATTCCTTCACACATGTAAATGCAATTCAAGACTAAATATGTATAATTTGTGGAATAATGCATAGCACAGAGAGGATATGGTAAATGAGGTAGTGGCCCTCCCATCAATAGAGTAGGCCGGGTAATCTAGATTATTCTCATGAGATGGAAGCTCCTCCTCCAATAAAATAGGCCGTGTTTCTTGAAGCAATCTGCCTATCCCATAACTATGTGCCTACATAAGTCTTTAGCTAGTGGATCCACTTAAAAGCTAATACGTGTAGCTCTACCTTAGGCAAGTAGGACACCTTCTTTTTGTGTGGGATTACACGTTAACGGATTCCATGAAACTCACATGGCCTATGCCAGTTATGGCTACTTTCCCTACATGACAAGATAATGAATATGATACGAACTATACTTATGACTTCTTGATAAGTTTTACTTAGTAGGAGTGGGGGTATGGGACATCACCTTTACATTGCACAAGTAGACAAAGTAAGGTGTTATGGGATTGTTTCTTTATTCTATGATAAGACATGAATGTATGCATGTATGTTGAATGGATGGTTGCAATGATTGACTTTCCTTATGTTCAAGTAATGTACATGACTATTTCCTTATGTATGGACATTCATTATGATGAGGTCTAAAGATGATATGTATGGCTAAGGTTGCTTCAAAGGAGTGCTTAGTATGGTTGGTATTATAGGATGCCAACCATACATTACACAAGTGTTCCTTAAGGTTGCAAAGGTAATGGTTTTACTATGTTTTGAGGATAAATGTGATTATGACTTGTGTTTTACATTGAAAGTGCATGTTGATTTTCAAACTTAACAAAAGCATACTTCTTAACTTAAATGTCATGTTTATATTATTTCAAGGATTTTTATGCATGCTTCCATACTTAGTACATAATTGTGCTAGTCCCTATTACTTCAGCATCTTTGAAAAGTGTAGGTTCCGTCTAGGTGAAGTGTACTTCCTTTCTTGACTAAGGTTTGGATTTCTTATCTCCAAAACTTGTAGTGAGTCCTTATTATGAGAGGACAAGATACCATTTACTAGTATTTGCTTTTTCTTATATTCTACTTTTGAGAGTTTTTCGATTGCAAAAGGTTTTGATCCTATTGAAATTCTATTGTAGTAGAAGGATTATTAGATGAAGTCTAGACCTTTTCCGGTTTTATGAAGTAAAGACTTTGATTGTAAAAAGTAAATTCTGCATCATTTCAATTTCATATGTTATGGACGCTAAGGGCTTGTATGAGACCCCTTCGGGGTCAAGTACACCATGTTACGTCTAGGGGTACCCCTAGGTCGTGACAATGAAAATCTCCCTTGGACCCATGATTCCCCCATCTTTCTATATTGTGAACAAAGGTGTGGCTTGATTGATCATTGAAGCTTGGTAATTGACTATGTTTACCTTCATAAAGTTGATTGAATCATAATATCCCTCTATCTAATGTAGGAATTCTAGAAGTTAGGATTAATCTTTATTCATAGCCTTGAAGGGCAACTTGTTAGTATTTGTTTATGTTGATGAGGACTAGATATGAATTTATGATTCACTTTGATAGTGATAATCTTATGAATATTGTGTAGTTTTTGTATTGGCGTGTAACAACCTTAAAAATGAACTAGTGAAACTAGAGCCTAACGTGTGTGTGTTTGTGTTTGTTTTGAGTTCTAAAGCTATTTGATGTTGTCCCAAGCCACAGTTAAGGTGTTTAGGGGCTAGACATCAAGGTAAAAATGCCCAAGGACCGTCCAAAAGGTCCTTGAGGACCCTAAGAATAAATCCCAAGACCCCAAGGAAACCACCAAGCTGCCAAAAATATTGTGAACCAGGAAAGCAATCCACGACAAGTAGACTGATTTGTGGCTTGTGGCCTTGCTCCATAGATCAAGGGGGCCCAAACCACCTTGCAGTGACAAACCACAGTTCAACAACACTATCCGTGACCCCATCCATGGTTCGTGTATGGGGGTTTGTAGATTGGACCTACAAAAGATGTGTGTGTTCGGCCAAGGTAAGGTTATATTGGTAAATTCATTAATTGTTTAGTTAAGTGTTTGGACGACTATTTTGGGGTTATTTAAGTATTTGAAGAGTATTAAAACAGTAAAATGCTATTTTAGATTTCATTATTCACTTTTCCCCAAATCAAAACCCTCCCTGTCAAAATATCTTCTTTCTAAAAACTCCATTGAAGACAAAGAGGAGAAGAAGACTTAGGACTTGAAGAGTAAGGCAAGTTGAATTGATTTTTGTGGATTTCTTCAAGTTAAGGTATGCTGATCCTTCATCTATGGTTATCTTTCACCCTAAAATCAATTTCGAAGAAGTTTTCAAGGTTTACAAGTTTCACAAAAACCATATGCTTCACTCAATCTCATGGGTTCTTCTATCCAACGTTTTCAATTGATAAACTATGATTAGATTGATGTTTAATTGATGACTTTAAGATGAAAAATTGTATGAACCCATGATTTGTCTAAGTTCCTACATTTGGCCTTATGAAGTGGGTTTGTTGATTATGAATGAATGATGATAGATTCATGTGTGGATTGGTTTAGATTATTAATTTGTATTATTATCTATGTCTAATTATGGTGAATTATTGATGAATTAAGGGTTTCTGATCATAGCGTTGAAAGGGCAAGTTCAACCTAATTTCATGTTAGTGTAGAATTGTTCTTGAATTGTTGATCCACTTGGAAGGTGGAGGTGTTTACTTTACAACGTACGTTGTGATCGTGGCCTTGAAGGTATAGTTTGATGAAATGAAGTATTATCATGTTAAAGTGTATGATTTTGTACAATGTGTATCATAGTTCCTCGACTAGTAGCTCTCTCAACTTTCCATGGCTCCCAAGTGGTGAAGGCATTCCCACGAGCGGTCCCACCATCTCTGGTCTTCACCACGAGCCATGAAGTTGCTCGTGAAGGAGAGCCTTCCTTGGGCAGTCTTGTGAGCTCACTTCCTCAGCAACCATGGGTAACACCATGGATAGTGGTGACTCCCACGGGTTGTTAAGACCCTCGTGGTCTTTGTGGGCAGTAGTCAAATGCATTTTTTTGTAGCCTTGGCCTCCACAACACTAAGGCATGAACACAAGCCTTCCCACGAGCGGTGGTCATGACACCTGGCAGTGAAGTGGCCCGTGGTCCTTTGAAAGTAGCTTGGCCTCAATGTTTTCTCTTCCAAATATCTAAGGGATCTTCACGAGAGTTGTCACGAACTGTGGTCAAGACCACTGGTCTTGAAGGAGGTCGTGAACATGGGGCAGTATGCTTCAAGCTTGGAGCATCCTTGGCCTTTGGCTGAGGCTTTGCCCTTTCGCCTTGGCATATATTCTTGAAATCCTCAACCAAACCTAATAAGGTCTTCTAAACTACGGGGTCTAACACGTACGTTGACATTTAACCACTAAACCCCTCATTTTTAAGCATGGGAAATCTTATATAAGATTCTTAAATTCTCATCAGCAAACTATAACATCCTAGCTTAGGGCTCTAGTTTAGTATACTATTTTACGGAGTAATACATTATCTCTTCCTTGGGAACATTAGTCCTCAAATGACATTTCTAAAACCCTTCACAAGGGAAATGAATCTAGAGTAGCAGCCCATTAATCATGTAAAATTAACATAATACACAACTTGAAAGTGGAAACATCAACTCGAATTCAACATGACCAAAGTAACATAAGGAAGTAAGAACTTCATTAAACAACCCCATATGCAAGAATTTCAATAACTAACCATGTTCAAGGAGGAACTACCATCTCCTAGTCATAACATGCTCAATATTCTTTCATGGAACTCATATATAACTACTCTCAAAAGCATTTTATTCAAGGAGGAATTTCTCACCTCCAAACTAGAGCATGCTTACATACACTTCTCATGAAATACAATAGACACTCATACTCAAGACATTACAACATGAGGAAACAATCCACATAAATACATTTTCTCCCCACCCCACCCCCCTTGGGAGTAAGCCTATACAAATGCTTCAGCTCAACATAACATTATGGAGCCAAAATACCATTTAATCAAAAACATATAAAGCATGTTCTTCAATCCATCCCATGAAGTCAAATGTGTCATTATCATACTAAAATTCAAAACATCATGAGGAACAAATATCATGAAAACTCATGTTATTATTAAACATGAATTCTAGAGAACATGCATCACATAAGGAAGTCATGGGAATACATAATTCACACATGACTCCTAAACATGAGACAAGAGAATAAAAGGAACTCTTTTTCTTAGGATTGAATAGGAATAAGAGGAAAGGGATGAGGATATCGGGACTCTCAAAATCTTGATATCTAATCATACTATCTCCCCCTTGGGAGTAAGGCCCCTACTAAAACCTGAATTACAACTTCTTTCAACAAATCCTCAAAGACAAAGCTAAAACTCATAGTAACCTTTTCGGGTTCTTACCAGCTCTAGAGGTCTAATAACAATGCATCTCAACTTTACCTATGGTCAGCCTAAGTTATCATTAATCTGTCACTTCCATTTCACAAGCTGATTATAGACAATGGTGACATATACTTATACCCTTTGTAGTGGAGTATATATATGTAGGAATTTCTCCAACACCCTTTTTAACAAACCTTTCAACCTCCCCAAACTCAAAATGGTCAAGCAAAGTTCTGCCATCATTAACATAACACAACAATAAAGCACCTTTATACTTAAGGCAACATCAAGGTCTAGGAAATAAAGTCATAAAAGAAAAATAATACCGAAATATAAATAAGAATGAAACACATATCGGAGGCAACATTAGGAGGACACTCTTGTTCACCTCAAGCTTGAAGAGCATCAGACCTAATTTTCTTTCTCTCTCTTCCCCTAGTCGTAGTGGTCACTTCCCCTTCAACCATAGCAGCCTTCCATGCTGGCTAGACAGTTGCCATCATGCTTTTTCCCACACCTAACAAAAGAAGACTTAATCACATAACATCTACCATCCCTTACTCCTTGAGATTTAGGGTTAGACACCCTTTCTTGGTCAAACTTTAGGGGAACCTTAGAAGAGATTTGTCCATAAGACCTTTCTTGGGAGGAATTATCATTTTCAAGCCTTTACCTCTTTGTTCCTCTAGGTCTCTCTTCAAGTTTATCATTCTCAAGCATAACCTTACTAGATTCTTTTGTTATCAAGTTAGACATACACGATACAAACTTACTCATCTTCATCCTAGGGTCAGCCACTATGGATGGAGCATATCTTGAACACCTAGTGAACACCCGAGCATACTCCTGAACACCCATCCTTCCTTGATGAAGGTTAACAAGCCTAAGTATCTTAGCCTCTCTCACCTCTAAATGGAAAATCCTTTCACGAAACCCATTCATAAATATTTCCAATTCCATGTGGCCTGCTTCTACCAGCCTTGCTCCTTTCTATTGAATAAACCATATTTGAGCAACATCTTTCAATTGGTAAGTAGCCAATTCCGCTTTCTCTACCGAAGTCACTCCCACAAAGTCCAACACCCTAGAGACATTATCTATAAACTCTAGAGGATCTTCCTCCATCATTGACCCATAAAAATCCAAGACTGCTATACCGACTTGAATCAACCATTAAAAACCATACCTAATATTCTCATTAGACATTAAGTCAACCAGAACTTGAGGAACCTAAGGAGCTTAGGGAGGGGCTCCTTGATCCTCATAGTCTTCTTAAAATCCATCGGTGAAGGATCCTTGAGTAGTCATATATTGTAGACCACCAGATAAGAGTTATAAGAAAGACCCTATAAAGTTAAACTTTATTGCACGACTCAAGAGTAATGAAGAAGTGGAATTTCCTATCATCTTGTAGCCTCTCATTCCTTAATGTGGTGTGCTTCACACTATGAACAAGACTCTACTAAATGTGGCTTATGAGACATCAACCTACAAAACATCCGAAAATTTTATGCTCTAATACAAGATTGTCATGACCTAGGGGTACCTCCTAGATATAACACGGAATACTTAACCCCAAAGGGGTCACATTCAAGCCCTTAACATATCATAAACATAAAACTCATAGAATAATGCTGAATTAAAATTTTTCTTTATAATCAAAGTCTTTTATAAAAGAGAATGGGAGTCTAGACATTTGGCTCATTTATCCATCTAAATACAATCGAATAAGAAATAGGGACACAGCCCTTACAATAGTGCTCAAATGACATACTAAAAGAAACTACTAAGTAAAGATACTCGTCCTCGAATCTTAAGGACTCACCACTAGCAAGTGGGATTACCTATCCCAAGCTTGAATCAATAGAAGACCACTTTCAAGAGTCAAACCCTACACTTATAGAAAATGTAGAAATAAAAGTTATCACTAGAATGTACTAAGTATGGTAGCCATGCATAAAAATGTTTAAAATATGATAAAAGGGACATTTTAGTTCAAACCATTCTATATGCCGATTTGAACACCATCTTTGAAATAGTAGGAAAATGTACTCATAAAACAACTTACATATAGTTCATCATAGCATAAAGGGTAACAAGATAAAAATAAGCATAGTCCACAATCATAGCTACAATGCAAGTATCAATCATCATAGGACATAGTGCACATACATAGTCAAATACCAAGATCATCTCATCATAATAGAATCATCACCTAAGTAATCCTAAGTATATATCATGCATAGATAAGATCCGATAACCCTATCTACACAAAATACAACTTTTAGGTTACTGTACTCATACTTGTCATACCTTAGTCTCATTCATAGTTAATACTCATAGACAAGGAAGCATTTATATTCACTAGTTCATGTTAAGGAAAGTCAATCATAAGAACAATCCAAACGGAGCATGCATTAACTCATAATTGATCATAATTTAATAGAACCACACTATGGCTACTCTCAAAGTGTACTTCTGCCATGTATGAGTGAAGTCCCAAGCCCACACTCACACTAAGTAACTCTTCTTGAGTAGTCATTAGTCACAACTCATGTTTTATGTTCATAGTTAATTTACATAAAAGAAACACACCATGGCTAATCTCAAGGTCAACTTGGGCCATATATGAATGACATCCCATAATAACACTCATACTAAGTAGATCCTTTTGAAGAACCATAGCAAATAACTCACTTTCGTGTCCATAATTTATGTTCTTGCTCATTGGAGGGAATATATCCTTAACCGACATACACCATGTGAGCTACATGGAATCTAGTGTCATGTAACCCCACACCAAAAGAAGATGTCCTACTTGCCTAAGGTAGAACTAAAATGTTTAGCTTTTTGGTGGATCCATTAGCTAAAGACCTATGTGGGCCCATAGATATGGGATAGGGAGATTGCTTCTAGAAACCCGACCTATTGTGTTGACGGAGGAACTTCCATATCATGAGAATAATTTAGATAACCCGGCCTCTTTTATTGCCAGGAGGGCCTCTACCTCACTTTCCATATCCACTCGATGCTAAGCATTATTTCCCAAAATTACTTGTTTAGTCTTGAATTGGATTTACATGTTTGAAGGAGTCTTTAACCCTTCCTTCAAGCCAGCACATAAAATAGTACATAGATTAAATTAGATGATGATGGACTTTCAACCTTAGAATAATCATTAGCATGTGATAATAACTTCCACATCAAGATCATGTGTTCTTACGAGAATGGACTTTGAATCAACACAATAGGATCATCATGGTCATGTACATTTCATGCATAATAAGGTGTAAAGGTGCACATGAGAACAAGACTTTCAATTGGCACCATAGATACATTATATTTATGTTCATGCATGTAGTGTGTGTGTAATTTTCCTTCCAATGACAGAACAACAACATTATCAACATAGAAACTTCCCTATCAAAGTGTTCATAAGAATGTACATCATATCACAATCATGCATAATTCACATATATTGCATTCAAGGATCATAGACCATATAAATTAACACATCTAACATTCATTATAATAGACATGGATATAATCGTAATTCAAGTAGTTCATTCATTGCATGTATAAGCTCAAATACTCATAGTGTAGGTCATGTGGGTAAATTCCTTCCACATTAATACCATTTACAATTCAACATGCATAATAACTTTCATCTTGAAAGCCTCACAATTCATAGCTCATTCATATTAGTTATTACCATTAAGGCCCTAGAAGTCATCTTCATACTATGAGCTTTACTCTCAAGCATTACCTCACATGGACATCATGTAAACCTAATTCTCAAGGTCGACTAACCACATGTTTCATTCTTGATCAATTCAGGTCATTTAGCATCATATAAAATCCATCTCAATACTATTCAACCATGGCCCATCATATAAGCACTAATCAAGATAGTTCATACCTACAAGAAACTCCTGTCTAGCTGATCTAATCTAAGGAAATTCATTAAGAAGATCATCAATCTTAGAAGGTCACACATAACCCTCAATTTGCCTCCTTCATGACATAGCCCTAGGCCACATAAAATTTACCCTAGAAACTTAGGTTAACCAAGAATACATGTATATTTATACTAAAATTATGCAATCATATCATAATCAACTCAAAACCACTCAATTGGAACAATTACAATATACATAACTCTATCACAATCTACTACTATCAACAAACACCCATACTTGAGGTCCAATTTAGGGTAAAAGGGAAATCTATTGATTCTTGGGTAATTCATCATTATAATAGTAGTAATTAATCAATATAATCATAATATAATTCAATTAAGTCTTTGAAATAATTTTTGGAAGGGAATCCTTGGCTTAGAGTGGAAACCAACTTTTGGGAATTTGAGAGATTTGAAATATAGTTTTGGAAGGGCTGTATGAGTGAAGACTACCCATAGATGAAAAGCAACCATAAATTAGGTGTAGAATCCAACAAAAATCATATGAAAAAATCCTTCTCTCCAAGCATTAGTTGATCTCTTTTTTTGTTCTTGGATGGAGATTGTCTAGAGATGGAAATATTTGAGAGGAGAAGAACTTTGGGGTTTTTATTTGGGTGTTCGGAAAATATGAGGTAATTGGCGGTAATTTGACTTAAAAAGACTTATATATTGCCCCTATATTCATCCAAATGATAGCACTTCATTTGGACTTAAACATGAAAATCCCAAAATAACCTTCACTTTAAGTGAGGTTCAAGGCCTCATGACCAAACTTCACGAGCCGTCAAGGGCACCACGGCCCGTGGTGGTGCCCATGGTCCCTTGACCAGTGGCTCCCTCAAATTATGAAGGCTCCCATGTACTGAATGAAATCCCACGAGCTTTCCCACAGTCCGTGGTCTTCACCACGAGTCGTGAAGTGGCTCATAAAAGAGGGCCATCCTTGGGCAGTCTTGTGAGCTCACTACCTCACAAACCACGGGTGGGACCACGGCTTGTGGTGGCCACCATGGGTCATGAAGACCCTCATGGTCTTGGTGGGCAGTGACCAAATACATTTTCTTGCAGCCTTGACCTACACAACACTAAGGAATGACCACGAGCCTTCCCACGAGCCGCGGTCATGACCACTGGCCGTGAAGTGGCTCGTGGTCCTTAGGAAGTGGCTTGGCCCCAAGGTTTTGTCTTCCAAACTTCTAAGGGATCTTCATGAGATCCTTCACAAACCGTGGTCAAGACCACTGGTCATGTAGGAACTCATGAACATGTGGCAGTGTGCTTCAAGCTTGGGGCAGCCTTGGCCTTTGGCTTAGGCTTTTCCCCTTTGCCTTGGCACATGCCCTTCAAATCCTCAACCAAACCTTAGAAGGTCTTCTAAACAATAGGGTCTAACATGTCCCTTGACATTTAACCACTAAACCAATCATTTTTAAGAACGGGAAATCTTATATACCACTCTTAAATTCTCATCAGCAAACTCTAACATCCTAGCTTCGGGCTCTACTTTAGTATAGTATTTTTGGAAGTGTTACAACCTCTAACTCAGCATCCACATCATTCCTAGAAATATCTACGGTCGTAGTAACTTCAAGGATCTCAAAATTTGCTAATATATCTATACTCGGAACCTCTAGAAGATCCATAGTGCCGAATAACATGGATAGATATGCCTAGCACACACACTAAGATAAGTTCATTGAAAATGAGTACAAATTCTCTAAAATAAACTCGGCATTTGGACAACAAACCTTACATGTCGATTAAATAAGATAGAAACTCTAGGAGGCAAAGTAATCCATTTCGAACACAAATCTGATGACTAAAACACTTGAAAATGTAAAGATTATAGAAAGCTAAAGTGTGAGTGTGAGTGTGGGAATTTCAAAAGTGAGGGACAGTGAAAGAGTTTGAAGTTTAAACATTTGGCATTTAAAAACCGTCCAGTTCTCACCATTTGGCTACATTAGTCGTGTTCGCCGACCCACTCGACGACACACCGAGACAGCACTTACTTTATATGACATTCAGTTAATGTGGGAGTCCAAACAATTAACTAGATCATCATCACCGACCAGGTTGGCGATTCACCAACCATTTCTTGGGCTCGCAGAGTTTTACATACTCCAATTTAAAATTGTCCTAAGTCCAATGGAGGTCTAGGTCAGGATCGCCGACCTCTTTGACGATGCATTGACTGGACTATCAGCTTTCCCACCTGCACTTTTCAAACACCTTCCATACTTTGACCCACACAATCAACAAGATATTATATCTGAAAGCAAAAATAAAGTGATAACCACTTAGGTTGCCTATGAAAAAGCACCTTAGTTATTGTCGTGGCATGACGCAAGTGTCCACTTAAGTTCCATTAGTGGGGTTCACCTCATTTTCATAATGGAAACCCTCTTTTGATTCTAGGCAAAGGTCATTCAGCACTTGGTCCATTTGGGACCCAGTAGCTGAATGAGCATAGAATGAGAGGTCATCATCTAGTTCAGCATCAAGACATTCTCTCTTTTTTCCTCCAACACTTTGTCGTGTTCTTCCACTTTGTGCAGAATGAGTAAGAGGACCTCTTCAATTTACCCACTGACTTGCTTCTTCATCTTTCCATGATCGTAAGGGGGGATGTACCCGTCCTTCTTTTTGGATAGTACCTCCAAGTCCTTGACCTTTTGGGCAAAGATATGTAGCTGACCCAACAAAGTGGTCAAGTCTTGGTCCTTTTCTTTCTCCATCTTCTCCTTGTTGGTTTTGGTGACACAATCAAAGAGTTGGGTTGTGGTCTCATAGTAATGTCACATCAAGCAGCCCAAAGAGAGTTAATCAGCCATTATTCTATTTTCGGGGCTCAAACCCCGGTAAAAGCATTACAGAAGCATATTATCTAGAATCTCATGAGTTGGGTACTGCTGCAATACGATTTTAAACATTTACCACAACTCATAAATGCCCTCACCCTCCAATTTCTTGAAATTTAGGATGTTATCCCTAAGAATCATAAACCTCAAAGGAGGCTGGTCCATTTGGTCATTGTTGTTATTAGATACGCTCCAATTCTCACCTCAAAACAACAAAACACAAACGAAAACTAAAAATTATGTAAGTTCAACTATGATTTATAAGAACAAAATCCAACTTGACTAAAAATTATCAAGTAACAACACTCCTCGATAGCGGCTTTATTTTGACTAATTAACGCTTCAAAGACACTTCATCCAATACGAAGCATCAACGATCGTTAGTAATATAACCCAACTAAGTGAGTTAGGGTTGAATCCCACAGGGAGTGGTATGTATTTGAGAATCAATAGAAAAACGCTAATATGCTCAAGTTAATCATATGTAAAAACATTTACGAATAAAAGGATGGTTCAAATTTGGGGTGACACAGGTGTTAAATAACAGGGGGTTTTGTTGTAATTATCAACTACAACAACAATTTACACGAAACTAACAAGTATAGAGACGGGTTCTTGGGATGTGATTGGATTATGGGCTAAGGTAGACAAATTAGTGATAGCAATTAATAGTAAATAAATGTAAATATGTGAATAAGCTAGACTTTAGTGGGGATAAACTTTCTCTAGAACAATTTACCTTGAATCAAATTGGTTTCTCTCGAACACCAATAAGTTGCAATTAAGAACAACCTACGCTTTAGTCCATTCACTCTATTAAGCTGAATGTGTGGAAGAGGGTTTAGGATACACTCTCTCGAGCTGAACGCATGACAACCCAATACCCACTGACCATCAAATCAGTAATCTTGGTTTTGAAACATCTCTCTCGAGCAAGACAAAAACATGACGGTAGAGTTGCATTTGCAACTACAACCCTTTAGATTAAGCCACAATTACTGAATGAAATAACTTTTAAATAGCATTCAAACTATCAAGTAACAATACCCAACAACTAAATCAATTCATTACCCCATAGTCACACCCCATGAATTGGAATTTTAGCTATACATCATAAAAAGATAAAAATCGTTACCAAATTATATTTCCATTAACTAGGTAAGATTAATATTATCTTTACAGAGATCTAAGATGAAGAATCTTCAAGACCCACTTTCAATTTCTCATAAATGGAAATATTCAAAACTTCAAAGCTAAGAAAATATTGTCTCAATACTCTCAATTTCTCTAATTCTCAGAAAGATAGATTCTCTATTGAAAATTGGATGATAATCAATACTACATTCTAACTGCATACTAGACTAAATATACAAAAATGTATTTATAGTCACCTAAAATATGCTGCGAAGGATCATTCAGCGCTGTAAGTCAGGACTGTCGATCCACTCGGTGATCCGCCCTTTGGTCAGTTCCATTGCCTTTTCCCTTTGATCTTTAGCATCCTTGAGTTCTGTAACTTTGGGCGATCTAGTACTGTATCGCGGAACCATTCAGCGACACGTCGACTGCTCCTTTCCATCGCCGACTTGATTTTTGATGAGTCCACAAATTGGACTAATTTAGGGCTTTATTTTAATATAAATAGTATCATCAAATCCTTATTTAGTCTAAATATCTGTTGAAAATACTTAAGTTTCAGTAGAAGCATGGACACTTAGGATCAAAAAGGAACAAAAAGGCTGAACAGAATAAAGAAGCTGAAGCCTAAGCATTGCCAAGCATGCTTGGTGATTTGTCGAAGGGACGCACTCCGTCATTTGTTCCTGTACGCGAAGCCCTGAAGGTGAAGGATTAAAAAGGCGATGAAAGGAGAAGTCGGCGTTTTGCCGATCCATTCCGCGAAGCACAAATATATCGCCCAATGACCTACAACGCACAGATGCTGAAGGAAAAGCACAAAAACGGCGATGAACTAGAAGAAGGGTGAATCGCCGAGTCATTCGGTGTTCGCGACTAACCTCATTGAGCGATCCGCCAATACTATTTTCTGAAGTCTATCAATACTAAGCTCATTACTAGTTTTTGTGTGGAACATTAGAGTAAAAAAAACATTATTGTAATTTTCACTTTAGCTTTCATATTTTCTCTCAAGTTTGGAGAGGGATTTATGGGATACTTGAAGAAAGGAGTTCACCTTCCCCAAATTGGAAGTCGATCTTCTCTATTCTTCTTCCTTTGCTTAAATGAAGGTTTAATTTCTTATACCTATAAGGTTTCTCTACCATTTTCGTTATAATTTCTTACTTCTTTATGTGTTGCTAAAAACCCCATTCTTAGGGTGTGATTTAGCAAATATGTGTTGATATTATTGTTGGGTCTTGCTTTCTGATAGGTTGGATGCATTTTAATGGTGATTTCACCTAGTGGTTGTGGTCTAATTTAATGGGTTTGTAGTTCCAAATACAAATCCATCCATGTGTTTTTGGCTTGCTCAAGAGAGAGGTCGCGAAACCAAGACCGCTAGACTGATGGCCTAAGGAGTGGGTCAACATGAGGTTGAGCCCGAGAGGGTGATCCCTAGTCCTATATCCTAACACTCAGCTCAAGAGAGTGAGTGGTGTAAGGTGTAGGCTGGCCTTCATGTAGGGATTGGGTGTCCGAGAGGAACCTATTTGAAATGGGGTAAGTTGCTCGAGAGGGAACTTATTTCCATCTAAAGCTTAGCCTAGTCACTATTATCTTGCAAATTTCCTATCGAATGTATGTACTCAATGATTTATATCAATGTATATTGTGGTCACACCCAAAGAACTTCTCCTCATACTTACAATTTCTCTTTATTTTTGTTGTTTTAGTTATACTTGTGACAAACCCTCATTGATAGTTGACACTTTTGTGTCACCCACTTAAATTTACTTTGTTTTAATTTGATAATTTCTCAAACTATAGCTAACTAGAACAAACTTCTAGCCTAACTACTATTTTCACTACCACTCACTTAGGACACGACCCCAACCCAACCTTTGGTTGGGTTACTATATTGTCAACGATCGTAGACACTCAAATCGTAAATTAGTTTTGTTGGTCACGATAAGCATCAATTTTCTCCTTCAGGGCTTGGCAGAATAGAACTTTAGGTGAGATCATGGCTATTCAGCGACAATGGGTTAGGCGATCATCACTTTTTTTTTCTTCGTTCTTTCGGTTGCCTTGTTCCTTTTTGATCTATAATGTCCATGCTTTGTTCCTCAATCCAAAATACCTGAAATTTAAGGATTTATATCTGTTATTGGTACAAAATATGCATTTGAGGACACTAAATCTATTAAAATAAAGTCCCAAATAGTGGACTCATCAGTTAGTCAACATAAGACATAATCCATAAGCATAAGAAATACTTCATTAAAAATGAACTATGAGCATAGGAGACAATATCATAATAATAAGCAAAGTTTCCATCACAAGCATCATTTAAGAATTATTCAACCCTTGGTTTTTCATATCATAAGAGAACTACTTCTCAAGAAACCTCAAAGCATACTTGTGCAATGCATGAATGACATCCCATAATACCATCCAAGCTAAGTATCCGTTTTGGGTTATCTTAAATATAGTCTCTATTCCTAGTCAAATCTTAGGCTTTTATAAGTAGCTTCAAGTCATACTTGTGCAATGCATGAATGACATCCCATAATACCATTCATACTAAGTACAACTCTTTGGCCATCATACTAATCACCTTACAATCTCATCATGTAGCTTAACTTTCATAACCAAGGGAACCTCTCACCTTTAGCCAATACTCACAAGGAAGTTAACTCTAGCACAATCCTATATAAACATACATCAAATAAGAGAACAGTTTCTTGAATAACCTTAAGTCATACTTGTGCAATGCATGAATGGCATCCTATAATATGATTCATACTAAGTGCCACCTTAGGCTATCATACAAACTCACTAGTTGGAGGAACAAGTCCATCCTTTCTATTTGACATTAGTCTTTTAAGGTACTACTCTACTTAGTACAAGGTAACTCACAACACATGAATGAATTCAATTTTTAAATTCAACGATACCAAGGAATAGCACCCTAATAGGCTAGACCAAACTCGTCATCTTGCTAGCATAACTACATTATGCTAAACTAACTGCCATGGAAGGCATAGTATCATGCAAGTCCAAGCTATTCTAGGGAGGGTACAAGTGTTCCATCCTAGCTACCATGCAATAGTCTTAAACAAATTTAGTCATGCTACCCTTACAAGCACACTATGATGCTAATGTACGCTACCATTAGGAGAGTCTGATTCCTCAATCCTAAGATACCCTAAGGAGAGTATGATTTCTCAATCCTAAGTTACCCTTAGAGTATGATTTCTAAATCCTAAGCTACCCACAGGAGAGTATGATTGCTCAATCCTAAGCTACCATAAAATTATATTGGCCTAACTAACTCATTCAATCATGAAGGCATCATAAAATGCTAGGTCAACCTACCCTTAGGAGAGTATAACTCCTCAATCCTAGGCTACCATGACTACCACTAACTCAAGATACCATGAAAGCATCTTACAATGCTAGTGCAAGCTATCCTTAGGAGAGTATGTGTTCTCAATCCTAAGCTGCCAATCTTAGCATTGTCTTACAAAGTCAATCTATACCTGAAGGGATCATTTATCACAACTTCAAGCTATTATAGTCTAACATGCTTTCACAACCCGAGAGCACCCCATAGTCGTAACATAGCGTCCTGAAGGGGTCTGATACAAGCCTCATAGCCATTCATTGCATTCAATAATGAAAATAGTGCGGAATTAAAACTTTATATTTAAAACCATCTGATTCAAAACATTCAATACTCATAGAAATCTTTCAAAAGACACAGCGGAAGACTAAGTCTCACATGGTCATCTTACACAAAACTTTAACAAGATAGGGTCACAACCCTTTACAATTGAAGTCTGACAATATCCTCAAAATAAGAAAGAACTAGAAAACAATAAGAGTCCTTGTCCTCGACCTATGAGGACATACCAAGTCTTGGAGAAAAACTCTATCCACGCACTTCAATCCTAGCTAGAACAAATTACTTGCTGGAACCTACAGTTGTAGTAAAAATAGGGAAATATGGGTTAGCACACAAAAATATACTAAGTATGATAACCATGCAAAAACATAATTTAAAAGGGACATTTTGGTTGGAAACCATGCATTACGACACTTTTTGGAAATATCATGTACAATAGCATAAGAGACATACAATACAAGTATAATCATCATTCAAGTCATAATACCACATTTAGACAACATCATTATGTAAACCATTACCTTTACCTTAGACCCTCACTTCAAGTAACCTTCATGCTATACCTTGTGAAATGTATGGATAGCCTCCCATACCACCATCCAAACCAAGGCACAATATTAAGGTCACCAAAAAGTGAACGTACCATCCATTCCTTCTTTTTCACCTTTACACAATATCCGTACATAAGAGACATAACATTTCATAAGACATGACAAGGGAAAATAACTCATAATATAACCCAAGTATAGCATGCATATCACATTAAGCATTTGAGAGTCAACATTCTTCAATTTCTTTATTTAGACGACTTTCGTACATTAGTTATTAAGACTAAGAGAACTCACTATGATTCTATCAAAGCCTACTAGTGCAATGTGTAGGTGGCATCCCATACTACAACCTGCACTTCATAGAACCTCTCAAGAAACCATAATCCATATCTCACATTATGGGAATAGGGATTTAACCGACATATACCATGCAAGCTGGACATGGAATCAGGTATCATATAGACCCACACCATAAATAGGTGTTCCACTTGCCTACGGTAGAACGGTAGCATTAGCTCGGATGAATCCTTAGCTTGGATGAAATCCGCTAGATAATATTCTATGTGGGAACATAGTTGTGGGATAGGAAGATGTTCCTTGGAACTCTAACCTAACATTGGAAGAGTTTCCATCTAACCATATCCACTTGGTCCTTAGCCTATATTCCCATAGATTAACTCATTGACATTATATTAGTGTACTAGGGAGGAATGTCATAGGCCTATTGACCCATGATACATCATTACCAAGGAAAGAATGTTATAAGCCTATCGATCCATTGTGCGTTCAAGGATTGTTCTAGGGTCCTCATGAAAAGAATGCCACTAGCCTATCGATTCACGGCCCCTCATTTCATTTTTATACTCATGAAACGAATGCCACTAGCCTATAGATTCATGGTACATTGACTCATTAAGAAATAAATGCCACTAGCATATCGATTCTAGAGTGTTTATAACGTTCGATCATTTAAGCAAAGAATTCCTAAAGCCTATCAATGCATAGCCTTCAAGTCAAGACACATTCATCATTTATAGACAAACGGAATGCCATAGCCTATCTATTTATATTCAACAAGTCAAGACACATTCATTACTCAAGAAAGGATGTATAAGCCTACCAATCTAAGATATATAATAAGTAGAAGACAACACTACACATTACATCATCATCATACATTAGTGTCAAATTGAGAAATTGCCTTTCAATAATAACAGATTTACATTCAGAACATAATCACCTTAACTTCATTGAATTCACATGCACATACTTAGTAAGTAAACACCTCCACCTTTCAAATGGATCAACATCTCTAGCACAATTCTTCTTCAACATGTAATTTAGTCAAAACTTGCCTTCAAGGCCATAAATCTCAAATCATCAACACACCAACAATTTATCATAATTAAGGCATATATAATGATATAATATAATAACCCAAGGCAATTTAGAAATATACCATTATAAGTTTTCATAATCAATAAACCCACTTCATAAAGGCACAATTTTAGAATTAAGAGATATCATAGGTTGATAGTATATTTTTATCATAAATCATCAATTAAAGATCTATACAGTCATTTTATGACGTTACAAACCATTTGAAATTGTTTGAAGAAGGAACCCATGAGATTGAGTAAAACCCTTGGATTTTCATGAACCTTGAAAACTTGGAAAACTTCATTGAAATTGACTTTAGCGTGAAAGCTAACCCTAGATGATGGATCACCATACCTTTACTAAGATTCCCCAAGAAATTTGATGAAGAAAGCCTTGAATCCAAACCCTATCTTTCACTTCCTCTTCTTCCTTGAGTTAGAGAGAAATATTAAGAGAGGAAGAACTTTGGGGTTTTGATTTAGGTGTTTTGAATAACGGAGTAAATGAAGTTTTTTATTACTTGAAACTATTTATATTTATCTTATAATCCATTTAAAATCAACCCCACATAATAAAACATTAAAAAAATTACTTAAAAACCCCTCTAGGCAGTAGCTCAATACATAGCCATCAAGTTAGGACACATTCATGACTCATATATGAAAGGAATACCATACGCTATCGATTAAAATTCATCATTTCAAGACACATATATTAAAAAAGAAAGGATGTCTATGCCTACCAATCCAAGATATACAATATATAGAAGAAAACACTTCACATTATATCACCATCATGCATGACTGTCAAATTGAGAAATAGACTTTCAATAATAACACATTTACATTCACAACATGATCATCTTAACTTCACTGAATTCGCATTCATATACTTAGTAAGTAAACATCTCCACCTTTCAAGTGGATCAACATCTCTAGCACAATTCTACTTCAACATGTAATTGAGTCAATACTTGCCTTCAAGGCCATAAATCTCAAAGGATCAACACACCAACAATTTACCATAATTAGGGAATAGATAATGATACAATTCAATAAACCAAGGAAATTTAGACATATCACCATTATAAGCTTTCACAATCAACAAACCCACTTCATAAAGGCACAATTTAGGAATTGAGAGAAATCATGGGTTCATAGAATATTTTCATCATAAATCATCAATTAAAAATCAATAAAATCATTGTAAGAAATTCGATACCATTTGAAATCGCTTGAAGAAGGAACCCATGATATTGAGGAAATCCTTGGTTTTTCCTGAACCTTGAAAACTTGGAAAAATTCTTTGAAATTGACTCTAAGGAGAAAGAAAACCCTAGTTTAAGGATCACCATACCTTTACTAAGATTCCCCAAGAAATGTGATGAAGAAAGCCTTAAATGCAAACCCTAGATTTCACTTATTTTTTTTCCTTGACTTAAAGAGAGAAATATTAAGAGAGGAAGAACTTTAGGGTTTTGATTTGGGTGTTTTAAATAATGGAGTAAATGAAGTCTTTTAATACTTGAAACTCTTTATATATATGATATAAACCATTTAAAATCAACCACAAAAAATAAAACATTAAAACAAAATTACTTAAAAACCCCTTACTTGGTCTGCCCCATCAGGGACCAAGTTTACTTATGAACCGTGAAAGGGGACCACGGCCCATGGTGGTGCCCATGGTCCTCTAGGTAGTAGCTCCCTTGACCTTGCTACACCTCAACATGGCCAAGTCATCTTAACGGACACTTCTATTAGATGTGGTCATGTCCACTGCCCGTGAAGTGGCCCGTGGTCTTAAGGCAGTGCTTTGGCCAAGTTGCCTTGCTTGCCATACCACCAAGTACACGGCCACTTCTACGGACTGTGGTCAAGGCCAATGACTGTGAAGTGGTCTGTGGACTTGGGATAGTGCTTTGCCAAGGTTAGGCAGCCTTGGCCTTTTGCTTAGGCCTTTCCCCCTTGGCTTGGCACTTTTCCTTCCAACCCCTAACCAACATTAAAAAAGGGTCTTTCCACTACGGATTCTATCACATACCGTGATGTTGAATCCCTAAAATCCATCAAATAAGGCTTGGGACAAGATTACACAACACGAAACCTAATTACAAACCCGACAAAAAGTCATTAGGTTTTAGTGTCACTAGTTCATTTTTAGGGTAGTTACACATGCTTTGATTCATTTTAGGTTATTAATATTCAACCTAGAATCATTCTATGTCAGAGAATCTTGCATCTCCTAGCATGCTTATGCCTAAGTGTGTAAGTGAGAATGAGCTTTCAACAATGCACAACAAGATCGGATCAAATTAGCTTTACTCTCAAGCCCTAACATTCATGACTACAAGCCTTACTCTCAAAGCTCTACTTCTTACAATTATTATTCATACCTAGATTTCAAGGCATTCTAATAACATTATTTAGTCGTAGGTGATTCTAGTCGTAATTCATCCTAAAGGTTCAAATTCAAGCTTTACTAGTTATGATCCATTATATATACTATAATATAATTCATTTCATGTCTATATGTTCCTATTCTTGAACAATTACCACTCATAACATCAATTCTAGAAGATCACCTACGAATCCTCAATTTCACCTTTCATGGCACCAACCCACATAATTCAATTTCATCAATTAGACTAGATTTAACCATGAAAAACATGTAATATCATCATGATATCATGAAACAATACTAAAAAAATCATAAACAAGTATTATCCACTCAATTTGAATCATACTCGAACACTACCCACAACATAGGAAGAAACCCTAGCTTGAATTGGGTTTTGTCTTCACAATTGGGGAGGAATCTAGGGGGCTCTATGGATGGAATAATACATATATGAATAATCTATCATACATTGATTATACAACCCTCACCAAGATTGCATCAATGGAAGAATTTTGCCCTAGCTTCCTTCTCTTTTTCTACTTCTTCTTTACTTCTACAGAGAGAATTTCTTGAGGTAATTGGGTTAGTTTTGTGGTCTTGAAATTATGTCTAGGATCAATGTATTTAGGGGTCCATTAGGATTATATAGGATGTCTAATAACAAATTAACCAACCTCACTTAACCTCTAACAAATAATTAATTAATCCCTAAGTCCCCAACTTAAAACAATTAGACTTCAAAACTGCTCCACCCATGAGACAACGACCCATAGACCGTGGGTTGGTCCATAGGAAGTAATTCACCTTTGATGGTGGTTTTATACAACTCTAATATTGGGGCTTTGACCCACAACCCCTTCCCAAAGGGCGTGGGTCCACCTACGGGGCGTGAGTCCCAACCATAGATGCCTTTTTGGGGGAGTTTTAGGGACTGTTTTGGGTTCCTCCTCAAGGACACCTTTTGTTGGTCCTTGGAGAGTCATATCTTGATGTTTAACCCCTAATCCCTTTAGTCTAAGTATGGTAAATCATTTTACAATTCTATCCCTCATATTATACCCTAAAACCCTAACACAAGGCATTAGAACTCTATAGTTTAGCTTACTAGTTTGCGGGGTATTACAAGTTCCCCAATTCTTCCATTTTCAAAGTTATAAATCCCCAATTGAGTTAGAAATTTTTTCAATTGTCATGGGTTCTCTTATATACTTATTTAAATGATTAACTGATGATCTCTTATGCATGAAATTATGAATTACTATGTTTTTTATGATGACCCCCCATGAACGCATGTAAATCCCATATTTTTTTATTATGATGAAATATTGTGGGTTTGGATTATAAAAGAAGATTTTTTTGAAATCAAGCATGAATTGATAGAATTATATGCTTTTATGATGAATTTCTATGAGTCTGTAACCCATGATTTCTAGATGTTGATGATTGAAAGTGGATTTTGAACTTTGAAAGGTGAATTATGAAATTATGTATGTTCTTTTGAATTATATTGAAATGTTTGAAGGGTTCTTTGTGAGTGAAGTATCAATGATGATGTTGTTGTTATTGTGTTGTTGATAGGAATTTTCTCATATACACACCTATACATAATTGTGAAAGGTATTCTCACATAATAAGTGTTCTTAGGGTTCATAGGCTTTCTCACCTAAAATGAACCAACGCTAAGAAGTTTATTTAATGATGAAACAAGAGGATATTGCCCATGCTCTCTAGATGAATGAAAAGAGGAAATTCGCCTTGTCACATGATATAAGGACAAGAGGCAATTACCCATGTTCCTTCAAGTACAACAGGCGATTACCCATGTTCCTTCAAGGAAAATAGGTGATTACCCATGTTCCTTTATAAGCTATGATGAAAATGTCATGGACAGTGAAAGGTTTTCTCAAGCATGGTCTAAGGATCTATTTTATGATGAGACAAGAGGCGACTACCCATGTCTTTTAAAGATAAGATAAGTCAAGAATTAATAACAACTCTGTAGGAGCTGATGCTTAGCATCGAGAGATATTAAGATGGAAGCTCTACCATAAGTGGAGGTCAGATTTCTAGAAACAATCTCCTTATCCCTTACCTATGTGCCCGCACATAATGATTTTCTAGATAGACATTAGCTAGTGGATCCACCTAAACTAAAAGTTCGTGGTTTTACCTTGGCAAATAAGACAACCATTTTCGATGTGGGAGACACTGGTATCATGTTATGGCTCACATAGTCTTTATATCGGTTAAGGTTCATTCCGGCAATAATGATGAACTAAGATTACTTCAAAATTATCTCACATGTATTCAAAGATGATGTTCACTTGCATTGATCATGGTTTTATGACTTACTAGTTTCACGGGACGTGCGTTGCATGTGTGTAACATATAATATAGTATACAATGTTATAAAATAGAATTAGTATTACTAAATGAAAGCTTTTTAGTAAATATTTATAGTTGAAAGGATATTGGACAAGTGCTTTTAAATGATTAATAAAGATTTTCATAGAGTTAATTGTTTTTGAGATATAAATGATCAGATATCACTGAAATATTTCAGAATGCATTCAAAAAATTTAAATATGGGGAGAAAGTGATATTTCTCAAGTAGTATTCTTCTTTACTTTACTCAATTTGGTAAACATACTTAACCAACAAAACAAAAAAATAATATCCAGATAAAAATGGCCAGCAATAACTTCTCCTCTTGAGGTTATGACTGTAAATGATGGACACCATTTAAGTACAATTATTTCCTTAGATATTAATACTTGAAATTTAATATGTGCATGACAAGAAGAATGATTATCCTAAATATTTTAATATTTTATCTTTAAACCTGATATATCTTTTACAAAATATCATTATCCAATTAATATTTCAGTAAGTCTATGATATAGATCTAATTTTACAAAATAAAAAGTGTATCTATATAGTGAATGTCAATACTTTTATAAGTAGAATGTTATAGAGAAAAATATATTACATCAAAAATTAGTTCTAAAGAAAATTAGGTTGTTACAACGAAATGTTATAATAATTAATAATGGGTAAATAGAGGTTTGACTGTATGTGATCAATTCTTTGTTTATATATATATATATATATATATATATATATATATATATATATATATATATATATCTCACTATCATAATTTAATATTAATAAATCAACAACATTAGCTATGGTAATTTATATTTTTTTTACGTTTCTACCTTATCTTTGCGGAATTGTTGTTTTCTCCTTTATTTGGCAACATACATATCATATTGTTGTTGTGTAATGAGAGTATCTAGTATCTTATAGATGTTGTATTGTGATATAAAATATAAAAAATTTTCAATTAACAAATTAAAAGATGAATAAAACTTAAAGTATTATTTATAGAATCTTTAATTTTATTTAAGATCATTTTATGATCAGTCACTATTTTCTTATCATATTTATATAGCTAGCAAAGAGTGTATCTTGTGATATAACATTTTTTTTAGATCAAAATGAACAAAAGTAACAGGAAATTCACACTTCAAAAAATTCATACTCAAAAGACATATAAAAAAGTAAATGTATATGTGGATCAATTCATTGCCAATGAAGAAGGAATGCGAAAATATATGTTCATGCTATATTCACCCTAGTGTTCCATTTGATTGAAATCTCTTGTCACCAACACTTAACTTTCCCTGTCCCCTTTTACTTACATATCTATTAAAAAATAATTGTTATCATAGTTATATTATCATATTATAAGAGAAAGTGAAAATCTATTTTGGACATAGTAGACTTAAAATCAAAACTACTAATTCAATGGACTACGTTGATGTCTGATGCTTTAGTAAAATTAGGAAGAAATTCCTTCATTTGAGGTTAAAAGAATAAGAAATGAAAATACAACAAAGAAATATCTTACCCCATCATGTTCTTACTTCATATTTCTTTATTATTATTGTCTCTCCCACATCTTTATCTATTTATTTTATTAGAAAAAATAATCCACAATGTGTGTTTTTAAATTCACTTCCGAATGAAAACATAAAAAAACTTATTCAAGAAACAAAATAACAAAAATAAATGAAAATTCCCTTGCACTATATATAGAAGATTTCTGTGTGAAGCAAAGTTCATAGATAATTGCATAATTCTTTGTTCTCTTCTTTTCTTCTTTAATAGAAAGTCATTACCTAAATTCCAATGCTAAGAACTTCGGTGAAACATATCAATGAATTGGAGATGAATTATTTATGAAAATTTTAAATGATCTTGAATTGTCACAGAAAGAGATCCCTAAGAATTTATAAGGAGTAAATGGTTGTGATTTATGACCAAAGAAACATTAAGGTACAAATTGTTGTGACTATTCATAGGAAAATTAGTTTTTTTTTAAATAAAATATTATGTAGGTTAATTAAAAGAGTATTAATGTTCCAAAATGAGAAATAATAATATTTATGTATGTATGTGATTAAAATCGTCAGAGGAAAATATGAGTGTGAATTAATGAATGATTTGCTACAATTTGTTCACCAACTCTTTCTTACGTGGTACCTTGAATTTCGTTAGGTTTCAAACTTAATCAACTATTGCAAATAATAGTTGAGATTTTTTAAGAAGGAGAAGAGTCGAAAGCCTAAAAAAAATTGTAGTTTAAAAGTGATAGAAAACCCCTCTGTTTATAGCTAACAAATAGTAGTATGAATATGTTCTGATTGTGTCTTATTAGATAACCCTTCAAAAAATTCCATGCTCATCAAAAAATACATCACCCTTTTAAAAAGTCACACCTCATCTGATAAGGCACAAACCATTGGTAATGTCACAACCCTTTGAAAAAATCACAATCCTTTGGAAAAGTCACAATTCATCGTAAAATCACAACCCATAGAAAAAATCACAACCGTTTGGAAAATTGACATCTCATCGAAAAAGTCAGAATCCACTAATGCGAAAAGGTATAAAATTTTAATATAACATAATTAAATAAATAAAAGTACTTAAGTATTTTTAATTGGAGGTAATATAGTAATTCAACATTCATGTTTGGGAGTTCATGCTTTTAAGGTTGTATAGATATAGATGGTTTATAACTCTCAGAATATATGTTTTAGCTTGATCATTATATACTTATAAAAATTTCCCATCGTAGCATGATTTACATGTTTTATGTATGACTATCATACTCGGTATAATGTTTTGTAATAATGCATACTCTTGCCTACATTTCTCTAAATGTAGGGTCCGACAGTCAGGGTTCTCAATTTCGTGGTTAGAGGTTCATTTTAGAGATTTCGAGCTTTGGTGAGTCCTCATGCTTTGAGGACAAATCTTCATTGTTTTATGTTTTCTTTTATATTTTTAGTTATTGGACAATATGTATGGGCTAGGCCCAATTTTATTCTTATGTACTAAATGGCTAATGAGATAAGTGTTTAGACTTCCGCTTTACTTTTATAAAATATTTTGGACTTGAAATGTTGTTCCTTATATCTTTTGCTTCTATTTCATATGTTATGAATGTCAAGTGGCATGTGTGGGGCCTCTAGGTGTCTTTTACACCCTGTTACATCTAGGGTGTACTCTTGGGTCCTGACAAACTTTGTATTAGAACAAAAGGTTTAGAAAGGTCATAGGATTTCTCATAAGCCACGTCCAGTGGAGTCTTGTTCATGAGTGTGAAGCGTGCCACATTTATGAATGAGAGGCTATAAGATATTTAGGAAATTTCACTTCATTCATTATTCATAAAGTCGTGCAGTAGAGTGTAAGTCTAGGTGTCTTTATCTCATAACCCCTATTTATGCTTTTTAGAATATGCCTCATCAAAGGAATCCCATAACAAGGAAAAGGAATGTTTGTTAAAATGTGTGAAAAAAGGATCTCTAAGTGTCGGTCAACCCTTTGGTCGAAAAAGTGACTAATGATGAGTTTCGAGCAGCATTTCATGCAATAGCCTAAGCTATGATGGATCCAGCCAATAGGGAGGTTGCAGCTCTCGTGATCCCACAGGTGGTTACGACAACAACAAAGGTAAGGTTCTTTATTGGAGTGAATCCTCTGAAATTTCATAGGTCTAATATTGAGGAAGATCCACAAGATTTTATTGATTAGGTGTATAAGGTGGAATTAGCCTCTTATCAGCATAAAGGTGTTACTCAAGTTTGGTTCAACCAATGGAAAGAAGAGAGGGTGGTAGATGAGAGTCAGCTTGTTTGGGAGAAAAAAAGGTTGTTTTTCTTGATAGGTTCTTTCCCATTGAGATTAGAGAGGCAAAAGTAATTGAGTTCATTAACCTTCGCCAAGGATATATGAGTGTGAAGGAGTATGGTTTAAAATTTACATAATTTTCTAAATATGCTCCAAATATGGTTGCCGATAGAAGGGCAAGAATGAGTAAGATAGTGTCGGGTGGTTCCGACTAAGTAATCAAAGAATGCTTAACTGCCATTCTTGTTAATAAAATGGATGTTTCCCAATTGATGATACATGAATAACAGATAGAAGAAGAAAAACTTAAGGAGAAAACTAGGGATTCAAAGAGGGCAAGAAGAGATGATGGTGAGTCTTCACATTCAAGGTCCAATGGAGGAAAACGTTCTCAAGGTAATGATCGTAGTGAGAAAATTAGGCCCAAGTGTAGAAACTGAGGGAAAAGACATGATGGTAAATGTCTACCCAGTTCTAATGCTTGCTTTAGTTATGGTAAGATAGATCATAAGATAAGGAATTATCCATCGGTTGCTAGATATGAATGAGATAGTAGTTGGCGGACTCAACTTTACCCTTCCTCCAGTCCTACTAGTGGTTGGAAACAAGATAGATTCTATGTTCTTCAAACTCGACTGGATCATGAGAGTTCCCCAGATGCGGTGATTGGTAAGTTTAGATTTACTTTTAACTTGTGGTTATGTATTGCTTGATGGTGAGTGTTTCGTTTGATATGGTAAGAACTCCATGTATGGTGATTGTGTTTGACGTAGTCCTTGAAAATCATTGTTGAAGCATCTTAAGTGTTGACTTCTATCAATGCTTTGGTGGTTTTCAAGACATTGGTGTTATGTTTAGATTGAGGGAGATGGATTTGAAAAGACTAGTGGGGTTTGATCCCAAGGGGAGAGAGTGTGCCTCATAGTTGGTACGTGAGTAGAATTATGTTGGTTTTGGAAAAATACCTTTTTATGGTTTGGTCGGTGAAAGTTTGGAGGCGATATGACTTCATAGTATCCATACCTCTTTTCATTTATCTTCAAGGTCTAGCTTGAGGTCTTAGCTCCTAATGACTCACTCTTTAGGATTCGGGTGTCTTAGTCATCGTCA
The DNA here is from genome assembly GCA_037074985.1 of Solanum bulbocastanum. Lineage (NCBI taxonomy): Eukaryota > Viridiplantae > Streptophyta > Magnoliopsida > Solanales > Solanaceae > Solanum > Solanum bulbocastanum. The sequence continues at coordinate 26,409,129 of CM073600.1, forward strand.
TGTTTCCTCATGCATGTATTCTAATGGGAAATTTGATTTTTCAAAATATACTTTAGTTTAATTGATTGTTTCATGATTATGTCAATTTAAGTATGATCTTCCATGTTTGTTTTGTGAAAAGATGTTTTTAAAAGTTTGTCTTAGCTTGGAGATGGAGTTTCAAACTCGTATATGTGCATTTATATGATTTCTTTCATGTTGGGCTACTAGGTCTAATTCCTTTCTTCATTATTATGTTTTGAATATGTTCTAGTTTAAAGTCAAGGTTCCTCCTTGTTTAGGTGGATTTAGATGAAGTAGCACTAATTATTGGGTTGCTAGTTTCTCTCTTACTCTTTTCGTGCTAGTTTGGGTTTCATTCGAGGAAGAATGTTCCCAAGGGGGAGATAATGTAACACCTAGAATTTGGGAAAGGCTAGAAATTGATAAAGTGGGAAACTCACAAGCCTAAAGAGTGGACTATGGAACCCTCCACAGAGCCTTAGATGGGCCGTGAAGAGGACCACAATTCGTTGAGGGGCTTGTGGTAGGTTTAAAGAACCTTCCCCATGTAGGCTTCATCTGACTGATGCCTATATGGTTCGTGCTAAGGGTGATGGGGCGTCAAAGTGGTTATGAAGTAGGGGTCCTCCCCTAGCTACTGTTCAAGGGCTAGAGGCATCACAACTGCCCGTGAAACCCCACACATACAATGAAGTCATCCGTAAAGGGTTTTTCATTAGACTTAGAGTTTAGGGTCAACTACAAACGATCATATCTTTTTGCTTAGAACTAAATAGGTGCCCATGAACTATCAAATTAAAGGTATTTGAGTCCTCTTTCCAATGCCACCGAGTTTGCCTAATTTCCCTCTCAGAGTAAAAACTTATGCCTGAAATAGTAAAGCACGATCAGGCACGATTTCTTCACGACAAGTTTGACGGGCCATGGTGATGATGACGACCCTTTTTGCCTTCATCATGCCATTTCGCCAGTTTCAAGTTGTGGACTTTTGGGTCTTTTCCCCTAATTATTTTAACTCATTACTAATTCATTTTTCTTTCTACCCAAACACCTATATAATGATTCTAAACCACCAAATCGTCCAAACTAAACTCATTCTCTTAAATTTCCAAAAGTTGATCAAGCTCCTCCTCTCCAAATATCTCTCTCTTTAGAAGTGGAAGAAGAAAGCTAGGGTTTCAAGATCAAGTCTCCAAATCCTCCATTGCTTCCAAGCTTTTGGCATCAATGTATGAAGGTTTTCATTCGCGGAAGCCTTTCCTCTATGGAGTTCCCAAATTCTCCTATTTTCAAAGTTAGAAATCTCCAATAAGTTAGGGTTTTCTTCGATTGCCATGGGTTCTCTTCAATATTTATTTGAATGATTGAATTATGATGTCTTTTGCATGAATTGATGAAATACTATGGTTTTTTTGATGATCCCCCATGAACTAATGTAAATCCCATATTTTCCAATTATGATGAAATAGTGGGTTTGGATGTTGAAAGAAGATATTTATGAAATCAAGCATGTATTGATAGAATTATATCATTACGTGATGAATTTGTATGAGCCCATACGTAACCCATGATTTCTAGATGTTGATGATTGAAACTGGGTTTTGAACCTAAAAGGTTAATTATGAAACTATGCATGTTCTTATGAAGTTTATGGAAATGTTTTAAGGGTACTTTGAGAGTGAAGTATCAATGATGATGTTTTTGTTATTGAGTTGTTGAAAGGAATTATCTCTTATACACATCTATGCATGATTCTAAAAGATATTCTCATATCATAAGGGTTCTTAGGGTTGAAAGGCTTTCTCACCTAAAATGAAATAATGCTAAGAAGCTAATCTAATGGTGAGGCAAAAGGCGATTACCCATGCTCTCTAATTGAATGAAAAGAGGTGATTACCCATGTCACATGATGTAAGGACAAGAGGCAATTATTGATTAATGTCTCAAGTACATCTGATCTAATTCTAGGTGTAAACGATCGTGAACTAGTATAAAACTCAACAAGTGAGCTGGGGTCAAACCCATAGGGAACGGTACAAGTTTGAATTCAAATATGATGTAAATGCAATTTAAATGATTGTAGGAATAGAAACAATAAAAAATTCTTAATTTAATCAAAAGGTTGACATAAATGTCAGGTGGGTGATTTATATATCAGTCAGCAATCACAAAAATAAAAATCAACAAGATTAATCAAATGAGTAAGATGTACTTGGAGGAATGATCAATCAATTGTCAATTTTTGCTAAATGGGTGCTAGATGATTACTTAGAGTTACTAAATCATCATGGGTAGGATGGACCTTAGATGAGATTATTTTCTCTCGAACAACTACCTTGCTTCAATTGAGTTCTTCTGAACCTGAACAGACTAATTACTAAAATCAGCCCACAACCTCACTACATCTACTCTCTCGAGTTAGATTAGTAGAACGGGACTTATCACCACAATAGCTCAATTGCTACGAATGCTAACTTATCGCCTTGGTTTCAAACCCCTCTCTCGAGCAAGCATAAAACACTAAACCACATTTAAATACACATTCAATATAGCAATTCATCAACAATAATATATCAGACCCACTTTGAATTATCACTATAATCGATAATATCTAACACTCACTTAGCTAAATTAAGTAATTGATCTCATAGTCAAACACCCAAGAATGGGGTTTTAGCTAGTAATCATAAGAATTAAAAATTCAATACCTGTTACATGCTCCATAGCTAGGTATTGACTTCCACAATCTAAAAATGAATAAATCTTCCTTAAATTACAACACGCAACTCAAAATCTACTAAAAAAATCCTTCAAAACCAACAAAAATAGTCTTTTTGTTCTAAATCTCTATTCACAATGTTTGGATACCTTCTCTGTCTTTAAAATATCATTTATATTGATCCAAAATTTGACCTTTTTTGGGCCAATCGACGAGGAAAGTCAGGTTTTGCCGACCACTTGATGATTCGCCAATCACCCCTATCCATAGCCTTCTTGCTTCATGTTTTCATCCAATATGCACTTTTATTTAGGCGGTCTATATCGGGATCGCGGATCACTTTCGTTGTGCGCCTTTTGTTCCTTTGGATCGCCAATTTGTTTTCATCTTCACTGCTCATTCTGTAACTTTCGGTGGTACAACCTCTCTTTGCTGTTATGGAACATAGTTTGCCCAAATTTCCTTGTTTAAGAAGTGATGTACTGTAAAATTGGGCTGTCTAAAGAGCCACTCGGTGAACTGCTGAATGGTCTTGGTGATCACCAGGATCGCTCTTCTCCACTCATTTTGCTTGTTACTTTCTTTTTTGGTCTGGTAGTGTCCTTGCCTTACTCCTTAGCCTTAAATGTTGCAGATCAACACTTTAACATCAGTTTAGAGCATAAATTAGGCATTTGAAGAAACTAAAATTAACATAACAAAGCCCTCATTAAGTTAAAATCTCAGACTCATCAACACACTAACTTAAATGTTTACTTCTCCTCAAGTGAAACTCAAGATCAGCAGTTGAATAAGAATGTCTACAAACAGTGCTGCATAAGACTCAACATCAATGCACGAAATGAGGTTCAAAATTCACGTACAATGCCTAATTGTGCAATTAAAGATTCAAATTGTGACTCACCATCATCATGTTTACTCAAGCTCATAATGCTTGTTTCAAATGCAAGTTTAAGCTAAACAAAGATACTCAAATGCCCTCACAACAAAGATGATTCAATAATCACACAATTTCTCAAAAATTGAAAGTCCTAGAATCAAATACTACTCTCACACTCACAAATATGAACATATGCACGAATCCACCCATAGGCTTTCCCTTATTTTCCAATCAACATTCATTTTAGCTCACTAAAGATCACAACGGTCATTTCAAGTCTTGTAACGGGGTTGAGTGTAAAGGTATGATCATTTAGGCTTAGTGGCTTCTACCTTTATGAAGTACGGCCTGAAAATCACTCTTTCTCTTTCTCTTTCACATTCAAACATACTAAAACTCAACCCCATTATTCAACTAGACGTAAATCATCAGATACCCCTTTTTTCACTATGTTCACTAACTTTATTTCACAATTCTTGCTCTTTTTCAGTATTTCTCTTTTATTTCTTATTTTTCGTATATGGAGGGGTTCCATCTTTTTCAAAACAATCCATCAACAGCGGGAGTTATTCAAACTTCTTGACTTTCCTTCTTTTTCACCACACCCCAACTTAGTCTTTTGGTCTAAGTTGGCTATTCAAACACACCATAACTTGATGAAGGTTATAGGTAATGGGAAAAAGAGGTCAAAGTTGTTCAAGTTTCTTCCAAGAAAAGGATAGGCTCAAAAGGTGCCAAAACAATATTCACACTTCTCACAAGGGTTTCCACAAAAGCGGTATATTGCCAAATTGGTTCACTCTTTAAAACTCTTACCTAAGATCATTTCAATTGTTCGCTTCACTTAATCAATCAAATTAGCATTGAATGTTCTAGATGTCATAACATACAATGTTTAAGATGACCTCACGACATAAGGCATTGGTACCAATATCAAACAAGACTCCACACTTTCTAGCTAGCGTGTAATGTTGATCACAAGAGACTCATTCGACAACCTACTAGTCACAACGAGATGCTAGAAGTTCACATATTGCCTATGTAACTTTGTTTGCCTCAACTTAGCTGCACATTCATGTTGTTCAATTAAGAGAACAATTTAGGTCATAAGTATTGACCACAACCGACACTTGAAAATGCATAAGAATAACAAGCTACTACCCCCACCAAAAGCAACCAACATTGTCCTCAACGTGATCAAAGAACAAACATAACTCAAAATAAACATAAGATAATAAAAATAAAATAGAAACAAGACGTACTAGTACTAAATAAACAGAGAAAGGTAAGAAGGAATCTTCTCTAAGTGGGCGTTTGGCGAACGGTTATAGGGGTCGCCGAACTGCATACTACTCTCCAAAACATCTACACTGCTACCGCTCAAATTTGGGTCGAAAGGCGATCAATATCAGGTTCACTGAACAGCATTGGCTCATTGCTTTGTGGACATTAATATCCCCAAAATGTCCAAAATACTGACCCTGCAGGATTTGAGCAAATGGTTGAGAAAGTTGGGATCGCCCAATCTTTACAGTGCAGCATCGAATAGTCTGAATAGATTGCCAAATATTCCAGCATCTCACCTAACTTTTGATGCCATAAAAGCGATCAAAGTCGCGATCGCCAAATCCACTAGGTAGTTCATCGAAATAGTCTTGGCTTCGTAGAATCACACATAACTGCACATTCAACACACGTTATTCAAAACCACTAACGCTTGGGTTGCCTCCCAAGAAGCGCATTATTTAACATCTTGGCATGACATGTAAATGTTTTCAAGCATCTTACAAATACACCACTTCGATCAATAAAATATCATGACATTCCCCAAAATATAACTTCAAGTGTTTCCCATTTACCTTGAAGGCTGGACTTTCTTTACCTTCAACCTCAATGGCCACATTCTTGAACACGCATGTCACTTTAAAAGGACCGAACCACTTTGACTTGAGCTTTCCCGGGAAGAGTGTCAGTCGATAATTGTATAGCAACACAAAGTCTCCAACTCAAAATTCTATCCTAAGAATTTTAGAGTCATTTCATTTTTTCCAAGGATTTTAGAGTCATTCCATTTTTTCCTTTTTTTTCCTTGTAGAGAGTTGAACTTTCAAACGCTCTGACCTTGAATTCTTCCATTTCGTTCCACTGATCTACTCTCACATCCGAAGCATTTACCCAATCATGACTTATTGCCTTTAACGACCATAGTGCCTTGTGTTCAATTTAAATCGGTAGGTGGCAAGACTTCCCAAAAAGCAGCTGATTTAGGGGCATGCCAACTAGTGTCTTGTAAACGGTGTTATATGCCTATAGAGCATGATCTAGCTTTAGAGACCAGTCTATCCTATTTGCATTCATCGTCTTAGCCAAGATAGACTTATCTCCCGATCCAAAACGTCAATTTGACCACTCATTTGGGGATGATATGGAATTGCCACTTTATGTTTCACTCTATATTTACTCAATGCAGATGCAAAGAGTAGGTTGCAAAAATGTGAACCTCCATCACTAATGATAGACCGAGGGGTGACAAATCTTGCAAAGATGTAGCGTTTTAAAAATTGGAAACCACTCTTCCCATCAATATTAAGTAGTGCTACAACTTCCACCCATTTAGAGACATAATCAAGAGCCAAAAAACTATACTTGTTACCAAACGAACTCAGAAATGGCCTCATAAAATCTATTCCCCAGACATCGAATAAGTCAACTTCCAGCATAGGCTGAAGAGGCATCTCATGCGTTCTAGACACCCCACATTGTTTTTGACATTGTATCTATTTCTTGTCAAATTCATGGGCATCATTGTAGAGGGATGGCCAGTAGTAACCACTTTGAAGAATTTTAGCGGTTGTTCGCACACTGCTATGTCGACCACCAACCGGCGAAGCATAATAAGCATTTAGAATTGTATTTACTTCCTCTGGCACACATCACCGAATAATATGTTTAGCACAATGACCCAAACCTATACCTTTCCTAACCATGAAGGGACATTTTATCCAATTTAATACCAGATTTATTTCCACACATCTTTGAATAGCCTACCCAAGGTGTGTCTAAAATTTTTCAAAAGAATAGCCCACAATTGAGAAGTCATCCATTAAGACTTCCACTGAATCTTCTACCATGTCAACTAAAATAGACAACATGCAACCTTGAAACATCGTAGGAGTATTACACTACCCGGAAGGCGTCCTTTTTAAATTGAATGCGCCATAAGGACAAGTGAAAATGGTTTTCTTTTGATCTTTTGATGTAATAAATATTTGTTTATATTCGATATAAGCATCCAAGAAACAATACCATCCACGCTCCGAAAGTCGATGGAGCATTTGATCCATAAAAGGCATGTGAAAGTGATCATTTTTATTCCATGAATTTAGCTTCTAATAATCCATGCACACCCTCCATCCGGTTACCAGTTTCATAGAAACAAGTTCCCCTTTATCATTTGGGACTACCATGATACCACCCTTTTTGGGTACACATTGCACCAGACTCATCCATTTGCTGTCCATAATAAGGTAGATCACACCTCCATCCAACCACTTGATTATATTCTTTTTCACCACCTCTTGTATTGATGGGTTCAATCTCCTTTGATGCTCGACACTCGATTTGCAGTCACTATTAAGTTGAATTTTGTGAGTGTAAAGACTAGGTGGAATACCCACGATGTCTGCGATAGTCCACCTTATAGCCTTGATGTACTTTCTGAACACCTGAAGAAGCAATTTTACTTGCCATTCAAGCAATTCAACTTCAATGATAATAGGCAAGGTGTTGTTTGCTCCCAAGAATTCATATCGAAGACGAGTGGGGAGGACTTTGAACTCAAGATTTGGTGGTACCTCCATGAATGGTTTGACGGGAAGCTTTTCTCAATTCTTTAGATTAATGTATAACTTCAATGGGTTCTGCGAGTATTCATCGAACCCCAACAAAGCAGCTACCACTTCATTATACCCATGAACTTCGGTCTTATCATAATTCGCAAGCACAACATCAAGTGGTTCACTCATACACATCAAATGGCTCACACTGGCCACCGTTTCATCAATTACATCAAATCGTTAAAGCCACATGAGTATCACTCAGGTGTTTCATTGATCTGCATGCATTAAAGGTGACCTTATCTTCGTTCACCCAGAACTTCAGTTCTCCACTTTCAACATCCACTAGCACTTTCCTAGTTGATAAAAATGGTCTTCCCAAAATAATGGGAATTTCAGCATTTTATCTCACAATCAAGAATAAAAAATTCATGCGGAATGATGAATCGATCTACCTTCGCCAATATATCATAGAGTATCCCAACGGGGTGTTTGATCGATCGGTCTGCCATAAAAAGTCTCATTGTTGTGGATTTTGGTTCGCCCATCCCAAGTTGCTTATATATCGAATGCGACATTACATTTATACTTGCCCCAAGTCACGTAGATCTTTAACAAATTGGAACATATCGATAAGGCATGGAATGGTGAATTCCCCTGGATTGTTTTTCATTATAATCATGTCACTTGTTATAATGGCACTACAATTATGAGAAACTTCGATTTTCTTAAAGTCCATGCTTCTCTTCTTGGTGAGTAGCTCCTTCATAAATTTTGCATAACCCGATATCTCCAACAATGCTTCCACTAACTGCAAATTAATACAATGTGTCTTCAACACGTATAGGAACTTCTTGAAATTCTCATCCTCATTTTTATTCTTGAGATGATTAGGAAATGGGAGAGCTATTTTTGGAAGAGGTTGCACTATCTTTGGAATTGAAGAAGCCTTGCCTTTAGATTTTTGCATCTCTTCATCGAGGCTTTGCATACGACTTTCCTTTTTCTCTTCGAGCTTATAACTTTCTGGTGCTTGAATGAACTTATCTTCCCCATAAATATATTTGTCTTCTTCATGAGATTTGACCCCATCATTATCCTTCACATTACCAACCACTATCTTTCCACTTTGAGTAACCACCACCAAATTTCTATCGTCATCAACCCTCAAAGAAATTGTGCATTCGGCTTCTCCCCTATCAAATATCATGGGTTTTAATTGTGTTGAAAGTTGACTTAATTGACACTCAAGTTTCTTGATTACATCAATGTAAGAATTCACTCTATTATTCAATGACGAGAAGTCTGCGTTCATCTTTTTTAGCATGTCATCTGAGCCTTCAACCTTGTCTAAGATGCGTGACAACAAGTCATCCACTCGTAGGCTACTCAAACTACCCTTGGATTTTGGACTGTCACTTGCTTACGTGTGGTACCCTTCATGAGTCTCTTCTCTCCCCCAAGAGATATTTTATTCATTCCAATCTTGATAGTATCATCGTCAGTCTTATTCCTTATGAGAGTTCCAACCTTGATTCCCACCCACATTGAAGTAGCTTGGGTGAGAACCCTCCTAAAGTCTCATCACTCTCTTTACTTATTTGGGTTCACCAACATTTTCTAGCACTTGTTTTTGTAACAACTCCATTTGGGATGGTATTTGCTAATATTCTCGTCCCTTTATTTTTCCTTGTTAAGCGGTTCTTATGACATCCTAAAATAGAAAAGGGACACTCGGTCTTCTTGAGTGTACAACATCTGCTTTATCTTTGTCATCTCATCAAGAAGGGATGAGGCTACTTCAACTGATTGCAACATTATTCTTCCTCGATCCAATTGGTTAGCCAGTGATTTGTTCACTGAGTCTAAACGTCGGTAAAAATACTGAAGTAACACATCACCCAACAACCCATGAGTAGGACATTGTAATAGTTACTTGTGAAACCTCGTCCAAGTCTAATGAATTGGTTCCCCTTCTACGCGCCTGATGTTTTGGATGTTACCCTGCAAATTCACCATCTTTAAGAATGGAAAGAATCTCACATAGAATGTCTCAGTGAGTTCCTCCCATGATATAATATAGTCTCTCCGTAGCTCTGCTAGCCATTTGGTTGCTTCCCCCATTAAATAGAAAGGGAAAAACCATATCCGAATCGATTCTTAAGAAATGCCCTTGAGTGAGAATGGACTGCATGCCTCCACAAAGTTTCGAATATGCTCATTGGGGGTTCTCATGATCTAACCCTTAAAATATTCCTTGCACTTGCAAGAGTTGCAGCATTGTATTTGTCACATTGAATGCAGCATGGTCCTCAATAGTAGGTAGGTGGATAACACCTATGCCTCCCAATAGAGCTTCATTGGCATGCAAGAAATCACCACCACTATCTTTGTGATCAACTTGGTGCACTGTTACTACCCAGGGGTACCCCCTAGAAGTAACATGGCGAACTTGACCCCGATGGGGTCTCATACAAGCCATTAGCATATCCCAAAAAGAAGATATTAGAAAAATACTGAAAATTTAAAACTTTTCTTTACAATGAAAATCTTTATAAAAGCAAGCGGAAGTCTTTCTAAACTTTATCTCAAAATATCTAATAATACTTTAGAATAAAAATTTTGGGACACAACCTATACAATAGTCTTAACAAGAAAATAAAAGACATAAAGGAAATGTGGGTTTTGTCCACGAAGCTATGAGGACTCACCAAGATCTTCAACTCCTTGCAACTTCTAGAAACCAATCTCCAAGAGTAGTACTCAATCTCCAAACCCTACATTTGATTAGAATTTAGGAAAACTATGCACTAGTACAAAATGTACTAAATATGTTAGCTAGTATAACACCATAAGAGCATAATACAAGGGTTAGTCAATATAAGACATAATCCAAAATCATATGAAATACTTCATAAAACATAAACTATAAGCATAAGAGACAATATCATAATCATAATAAGCACAGCCTCCAACATAAGCATCATATAAACATAATTTGACTCTTACTTATCTATACCATAATAGAACCATTCTCAAGTAACCTTAGAACCATACATGTGCAAAGCGTGAATAGCATCCTATAATACCACCCAAGCCAAGTATCCCTTTTTGGTCATCTTAATCATAGCCTATATGGATGGTCAAATCTTAAGCTTTTCTACCATAAGGGTACTATACTCCCAAGTAACCTCAAAGCACACTGGTGCAATGTATGAAAGGCTTCCCATACTACACATTACACTAAGAGTAACCTTGAAGTCATCTTAGTAACACTCACCCTCATTTGGCCTCATTATTACCTTAACTCTCATAACAAAGGGAATTTCTCACCTTTAATCAATTATAGCTACGAAGGCAACTATAGTACGATCCTATCTCAAATATTTTCTTTAATAACTCTAAGTCATAGATGTGCAATGCATGAGTAGCATCCCATAATACTATGCATGTTAAGTACAACTTTTAGGTCCTTATACTAATACTTCTTGTTTTGGAACCTAGTTCCTCTCTTAACTTTAGATCACTATGAGGTACTCCCTTAAGCACATCTTAGTTATTTATATATTGAAACCTATGAGATACTCCTTCTAGTATGTCTAAGTTCATTTCTCACATGGACCCTATGAGATACTACCTTAAGCATGTCTAAATCCATTTATACTCTTGAACACTATGAGGTACTTCATTAATTAAGTCTTAATTCATTTATGCCTTTTAACACTTTGAGATGCTTCTTTAAAGATGTCATAGTTAATTGGATATAGAGGTTGCTACTAGAAGCCTTAACCCAACTATGTGAAGGCTCCCATATCATGAGACATAACTTTGGTAAAACCCACAATATACTATGTAAGATTTCCCACTTTTACTTGGATAGTCATCACATCAACTAGGCGTGGTCGCCATTTCTTCTTGGAGCCTGGACCCTATCTTGTGTGACACTCCATCTCATTGTCAATATCCACTTGGAGTCAAGCATACACTCCAAGGTTTACTTGTTAAGCCTTTCTTAATACTCATCGCTCATGGAAGAATGTCCTTGACAATCAGTCCATGTTCAAGTGATTCAATCAATTTATACTTTCAAGCATTTATGAGATAATTTAGGTAGATAAAGATCTTCTACAATAACTCTATCTATCAAGCTTCTATTCTCATCTAGGCTTTACTCTCAAAGCCTTAGCATCAATAGTTAATCACATTAGCTTCACTCTAAGCCCTAACTATTATGATCAAACCAAATACTAAATGAAAATAAACATGAGGAACATAAATTATGAAAACTCATTTTCTTATGTAAATAAGATTTCAACTAGAACATGCATAACATATGGAGACCATGGAAAACACATATTCACACATGACTCCAAAATATGAAACAAGCTACAAGGAACTCTGGGTCTCAAGCTTGAATAAGAATAGAAGGAATGAGATAAGGATATCGAAACTCTTAAAACCTTTACTATTCAACATACTATCCCCCCCAGTTATGAGTAAACCCAAATAACGCTAACATGAAAACAACATAGTAACCTCAAAAAAACATTCACAACTATAAGGAACTATGACATATCTGTGCCTTCATCCGGATTAGCTCCTTTGCCCTCTTAAGCTTGAAGTACATATAAATGGTTTTTCTTTCAAGCATCAGGATCTGGGCCATTAAAAGAAGCTTTTTTGGCCTCCCTTCATTTGGCCGTAAAAGTAGGACAATTTCTTACTTGATGATCACTTTTCCGAACACATAGCACCCAGTAGTACTGGCTAGGCACTTTCCAAAAGGTTTCTTTCAACAACTGGCACAAATAGGTTTGGGAAATGGAGACCCACTCCCTTTCTCTTGGTTAACCTTAAGAGTGCTTGAAGAATCTTGGTTTGGAGCTCTTTTGTTGAAATTAGGTTGACCTTCCTCATCGGACCTAGACCTCTTCATCTCCAATTCTTTATCTTAAGTTTGGACTCCTTAATAGATTGAGCATACACAACAGGCATAGAAATGTTCATGTCATCATGGAGCATCACTGTACAACACTCTTCCTTAATAGGTCGGATAAACCAGTAAAAAATCTACTTATCTCATCTTTAGGGTTAGACACCAAGGATGGAGCATACTTACACAATAGAGTAATTTGAAGAAATACTCCTCCACACTCATGCTACCTTGCCTAAGCTTGATAAACTCCTCCACCTTATCCTCCCTCTTCCCATGGGTAAAGTACTTACCAAGGAATGCTTTCTTAAACACTTCCATTATATAGGAACCGCTCCTACCGGCCTATTACTTTTTTTGTTGAGTAAACAAAACTTGGGCAACATATTTCAATTGGTAAGAAGCTAGTTCCGATTTATATCTAGAAGTCACCCCCATAACATTCACTATCTTATACACCTCATCCAAAAACTCTTGGGATTCTCTCCCACCTTAGAACCAAGAAATATTAGAGGATTCATCCTCACAATGTCTCTCAACCTAGAAGCCATACTACTCATAATACCCTTCACATTAGCTTGAAGTACATACAAATGGTTTCTCTTTTGAGCATATACAACAAGCCTAGAAATGTTCAGGTCATCATGGAGCATTGCCATACGACACTCTTCCATAACTAGGTTGGATAAACTGGTCACAAATATACTCATCTTATCTCTAGGGTTAGACACCAAAGATGGAGCATACTTAGACAATAGGGTAAATTTCAAGGAATACTCCTCTACACTCATGCTACCTTGCCTAAGGTTGATAAAATGCTCCACCTTAACCACCTTCTTCTCACAAGGAAAGTACTTACCAAGGAATGCTTTCTTAAACTCTTCCCATTCTGTAGGACCTATTTCTACAGGCCTTAACTTGAGCCATCATGGCTTGAGCTTGAGTAGTTACTGCTTGAGCAATCATTAAAAAAGCCGACCTAACTTTCTTATTGGTCATGGCCGGAGCTTCAACAGAAACTTGGTTTCCTTGAGGAACTTGGTCAACTTGAGTATTTTGGGGATCTAAGGGAGGAACTCTCTCAATCACAATCTCGTCTTCCATTCTCCTCGCAATAGTCGTTCTTGTATTCATATCCTATAAACATAAGAGAAGTATTAGGAAAAGGAAAATTATAGAGCTAAAATTTAAGGGACGACTTCAAGAATAATGAAAGAAGTGTAACATCTTAATGTTCTATAGCCTCTCGCTCATAGATGTGTCCCGACTCACATCGTTAAACAAGATGCTACTAGACGTGGCTTGTGAGACATCAATCCTAAAAACCATCTCCAAAATCTTGTGCTTTGATACCATATTTGTCATGACCCAAGGCTATCCCCTAGATGAGATACAGCATACTTGACCCCGAAGGGGTCTCATACAAACCTTATAGCATGTCATTGCATTTGATAATAAAAATAGTATATAATTAAAACTCATTTAAAATCAATACAATCAAAACTTTATTTAAAACACTTGAAAGACAACGGAAGTCTATTGTCTCACATGGCCATCTAAAACAATATCCAAAACAGAAGTAGGGTTACAACTCGTTACAAACGAATAGTCTAACAATAGTCTTTTACATTTAAGAAAATGAAACTTCATGTATTTGTCCTCGATCAATGACGACATGCCACTTAGTCTTGGAGAACCTCAAATCCAAGCTTCAACTAGGGACAAGGTAACTCACATGCCGGAACCTACACTTGTAGTAAAATATGAAGAAAATATGGGTTAGCACAATTAAGTACTAAGTATGATAGCCATGAAAAAACCATGCTTAAAACATATATTTTATTTGAAATCATGCTTTCATGCCATTTTGGTAGAACTTCATGAACATAAGTATAAGAGGCATAATATTCAAACATATCCAACATACAAGTCATTTCATTTCATTAGAGACATAATAAACATATAAACCATTACCTTCACTTTAATCCTTCACATCAAGTAACCCTCAAGCTATACGTTGTGCAATGTATGAATAGTGTTCCATACCACCATTCACACTAAAGTACCACCTTAAGGACACCAAAAGTGGACTTACCATTGATGCTTCCCATATTCATGCCATACTCATACATAAGAGACATAAACATTTCATAAGTCATATCAACACAAAAGGACCATCATCTAGGGCAACTCTAAGTCATACTTGTGCATTGAATAGGTAGCATCCCATAATACTACTCACACTAAGTAATCCCTTGAAGCTACCATAGACAAGGCATATTCATACTCAATAAGTCATGACAAGGAAGTAACTCATAGTACAATTCATGCATAGAATTAATCATCTCATTTACGCATATAAGTCAACATTCTTCATTAGCTTCATTAGGGACACATTTATTTATGTCATCATAAGACATTAGATAAGTCACTATAGCCCTCTTTAAGCCTACTCGTGCAACGCATGGATGGCATCCCATACTACCATCCATATTTCATAGAACCTCTCAAATAACTAAAGTGCACATCTCATATGATGGGAATAATCGTTTGACTGACATAGACCATGTGAGCTTGACATGGAATCCAACGTCATGAAGCCCCACACCATAAAGAGGTGTTCTACATGCCTAAGGTAAGACCAATAACATCTAGCTTAGGTGGATCTACTAGCTAGGACCTATATGGGCACATAGTTATCGGATTGGAAGATGTTCATTGGAACTCTAACCTAACATTGGGAGAGTTTCCATCTTACCAAATCCCCTCAGTGCTTAGCCTACACTCCCATAGAGTATTTCATTCACATTACATTATTGTACTTGAGAGGAATGACATTGGTCTATCGACCCAAGCTACATCATTACATACGAAATGAATACCATAAGCCTATCAAATCATGGTTCATTATTAGGAAGGATCTAGAGTCCTCATGAAAGAAATGTCATAAGCCTATCGATTCATGGTTCCACATTCCATTATCATACACATGAAGGGAATGCCATAAGCCTATCGATTCATGGTACATTGACTCCTTAAGAAAGGAATGACATAGGTCTATTGATTCAAGAGTCGTCATTACATTACTTCATTTATGAAAGGAATGTCATAGGCCTATCGATTCATATTCATCAAATCAATATACATTCATTCAACAAGAGAGGGTTCCTAAGCCTACCAACTTAAGATTCAACATTCAACTATACTTTCATTCGTTCATGAAGAGGATGCATAAGCCTACCAATTCAAGATATACTTCGTTCAAGATCACATTCATCAATACAAGACAAGGATGCCTTAGCCTACCAATTGTAGGTAATTCAATCCACATTACTTTTATTCATACAAGAGTAGGATGCCTAAGGCTACCAATTCATGTTATAGCATAACATTATTGAAACCCTTCACATTCTACAATCATCATTCATGAGTGTTGATTGAGAATATGATTTCTATCATAATAATATTACCTTCTGAAGATGATCATCATACTATCGATAAGATTGTATGCATATCCTTGACATCATAATCATACCTTACTCTTCATACCTTGCCTTTCAAGGCTATGGATAACATTCACCCACACACCTTATATTAATACAATTAGGCAAGAGTAATAACATGATTTCAACATTTTATATCCATATAAACATAAACAATTGACATACTTCATGATCAATCAATTCCCTATCACAAATCACAACTTAGGAATTTGGGGGAAAACATGGGTTCTAGGAAGAAATCATATTAATTCATCTGTAAATCCACAATTCATTCATAATTGAATGCTAAAAACCTTAATAAAATCATTTGGAATTGAACCCTTGCTGTGATTGAAAACTAGGGATTTGGAGAAACATTGGAGACTTGAAATCAACTTTGCAATTGGTTCCTTGAAAGAAACTAAATCAAGGGTGAAGACTACCATATTTTTATGGAAGAAATCCACGAAAATCCCTTGAAAAACTTGAAGTCTTGACCTTGGAAGCTTGAATCCTTCACCTCCAATGGAGGTTTCTAGAGAGAGAACTTTTGAGAAGAGTGGTTTCTAACTTTGGGGTCTTTTGAAAATACTGAGTTAGAAATATAGTTTAATACTTTAAAACCCCTAAAAATATCTTAATAAATCAATAATTAATTTCCATTAACTAGATTAAACTTAAAATGAATTTACCAAAAGACCATCACCTTAGCCAAACCAACTGTAGAATTGTAGTGGTCACTCCAAAAGCCCACCCACGGGCCGTGGGTGGGTCCACGGGCTATACTATCAATTCGTGGTTTGTGGCTTCAACTCTCACTTTGGGACGTTGACCCATGAAGGCCATCCACGGGGTGTGGATTGACCTATGGGGAGTAGGTCCCATCTATGGTTCACCAATCTTGCGACAACTTTTTGGTTTCTAGGGATCTTGGGGGTTAGGCTTTAGGGTCCTCTTCAAGGACCCCTTGGGTGGTCCTTGGGGAGTTGTACCTTGATTCTTAACCCCTAAACCCCTCAACCTAAGCTCGGAACAACAATTTACCACCTCAAACCTCACAACAACTCCGACACACACTAGTTAGACTCTCGTTTCACCTATTCATTTTTACGGGTCTTTACATTATCCCCCACTTAGGAACATTCATCCTCGAATGACACTTTAAGCACGTTTAGGAGTTAACGACTCAAGACTAGCAGCCATCATGAAAGCAACATCATAAACAATACACAAAACTAGGAGGAAACATCTACTCCATATCCAACATACTCCATGCAACTCAAGAAAGTAGGAACTGCATCTAGAATCTCATTATGCATTAAAACTTCGACTTTGTCATTTCATTGGAAGAATTACCTTCTCCAGCTCATATCATGCTCTACATAAAATCATTAAGCACATTATGCAATTACTCTCAAAAGCACATTTAGGCATGTTCAACAATTCACCTCACGAAGCATATAGAAAACTCATACTAAATGTAAATCAACATGAGGAACATAAATCATGAAAACTCATTTTGTCATATAAACAAGATTTCAACTAGAACATTTATAACATAAAGAGACCACGGAAAACATATATTCACTCATGACTCCAAAACATGAAACAAGCTACAAGGAACTCATGGTCTCAAGCTTGAATAAGAATAGAAGGAATGAAATATGGATTTCGAAACTCTCAACAACTTTACTATTCCACATACTATCCCACCACTTATGAGTATACCCAACTAAGGCTAACATGAAAAGAACATAGGAACCTCAATACAACATTCACAACAATATGGAACTATCATATACCAGTGCCTTCATCCGGATTAGCTCATTTGCCATCTTAAGCTTGAAGTACATAGAAACGGTTTCTCTTTGGAGCATCAGGATCTGGGCCATTAAGAGAAGCTTGTTTGGCCTCCCTTTCTTTGGCCGTAAAAGTAGGGCAATTTATTACTTGATGATAACTTTTCCCTCACACATAGCACCCACAAGTACCGGCTAGGCACTTCCCAAAAGGTTTGTTTCCACAACTGGCACAAATAGGTTTGGGAAATGGAGACCCACTCCCTTTCTATCAGTTAACCATAGGAGTGCTTGAAGAATCTTGGTTTTGAGATCACTTTTTGAACCTAGGTTGACCTTACTCATCGGACCTAGATGTCTTTATCTCCCATTCTTTCTCTTAAGTTTGGACTCCTCAATAGATTGAGCATACACAAAAAGCCTAGAAATGTTCATGTCATCATGGAGCATCGTCGTACGACATTCTTCCTTAACTAGGTCACATACACTCATCACAAATCTACTCATCTCATCTTTAGGGTTAGACACCAATGATGGAGCATACTTACTCAATAGGGTAAGTTTCAAGGAATACTCCTCCACACTCATGCTACCTTGCCTAAGGTTGATAAACTCCTCCACCTTATCCTCTCTCTTATCACAGGTAAAGTACTTACCAAGGAATGCTTTCTTAAACTCTTCCCATTCTATAGGAACCACTCCTACTAGCCTATTGCTTTTTCATTGAGTAAACCAAATTTGGGCAACATCTTTCAATTGGTAAAAAGAACGTTCCAATTTATCTCTAGATGACACCCCCATAGCATTCAATATCTTATACACCTCATCCAAAAACTCTTGGGATCCACTCCCACCTTAGAACCAAGAAATATTAGAGGATTCATCCTCACAACCTAGAAGCCATACTGCTCACAATAGGGTTCACATTAACCTCTACAACCCTAGTATCTTGAACCATCAAGGCTTGAGCATAAGTAGTTACGGCTTGAGCAATCATCAAAAGAGCCGACCTAACGTCCTCATTGGTCATGGCTAGAGCTTCAATTGAAACTTGGTTTCCTTGAGGAACTTGGTCACCTTGAGGACCTTGGGTATCTTGGGGAGGAACTCTCTAATTCACAATCTCCTCTTCCACTCTCATTGCAGTAGTCCTTCTTGTATTCATATCCTATAAGCACAAGAGAAGGATTAGGAAAATGACACTTATAGACCTAAACTCTAATCCACAACTTCAAGAATATTAAAAGAATTGTAACTTTGCAACGTCCTATAGCTTCTCACTCATAGATGTGTCATGACTCACAGCGATGAACGATGCTTTACTATACGTGGCTTGTCAGACATCAATCCGAAAAACCATCTCCAAAATCTTCACGACTCAAGGCTAGCCCCTAGATGCGAGACGGTGTACTTGACCCTGAAGGGGTCTCATACAAGCCTCATAGCATTTCATTGCATTCAATAATAGAAATAGTATGAAATAAAAACTCATTTAAAATCCATACAATCAAAACTTTATTTAAAACACTTGAAACAAAGTGGAAGTCTATTTTCTCACATGACCATCTAAAACAATATTTAAGACAAAAGTAGGGTCACGACCCTTTAAAATCAAACAGTCTAAGCACAATCTTTTACATTTAGGAAAATGAAACTTCAAGTATTTGTCTTCAATCTATGAGGAAATACCACTTAGTCCTGGAGAACCTTAAATCCAAGCTTTAACTAGGGAAAAATTAACTCACTTTCCGGAACCTACACATGTCGTAAAACATGAAGAAAATATGGATTAGCACAATTAAATACTAAGTATCATAGCCATACAAAAATCATGCTTAAAGCAGACATTTTATTTGAAATCATGTTTTTATGCCATTTTGATAAAACTTCATGAACATAAGTATAGGAGTCATAATATTCAAATATATCCAACATACAAGTTGATTCATCACATTAGAGACATTATAAACATATAAGCGATTACCTTCACATGAAGCCTTCACATCAAGTAACCCTCAAACTATACTTTTTGGAATGTATGAATAGCGTCCCATACCACCATTCACACTAAAGTACCACCTTAAGGACACCAAAAGTGAACTTACCATTCAACCTTTCCATATTTTTCACATACTCAAACATAAGAGACATGAACATTTCATAAGTCATATCAACACATATAGGCCATCATCTAGGGCAACTCTAAGGCATACTTGTACTATGCATAACTAGCATACCATACTACTACTCACACTAAGTAATCCTTTGAAGCTACCATAGCCAAGGCACAGTCATACTCAATAAGTCATAACAAGGAAGTAACTCATAGTACAATTCAAGTATAGAATGCATCATCTCATTTAAGAATATAAGTCAACATTCTTCATTAACCTTAGTCAGGACACATTTATTTATGTCATCATAAGACATTAGAGAACTCACTATAGACCTCTTTAAGCCTACTCATACAACGTATGGATGGCATCCCATACTACCACCCATACTTTATAGAACCTCTCAAGTAACTAAAGTGCACATCTCCTATGATGGGAATAAGCGTTTGACCGACATAGACCTGAGCTTGACATGGAATCCGGTGTCATGATGCCCTACACCATAAAGAGGCGTTCTACTTGCCTAAGGTAAGACCGATAACATCTAGCTTAGGTGGATCCACTAGCTGGGACCTATATGGGCACATAGTTATAGGATATGAAGATGTTCATTGGAAATCTAACCTAACATTGTGAGAGATTCCATATTACACTATCCACTTTGTGCTTAGCCTACACTCCCATAGAGTATTTCATTCACATTACATTATTGTACTTGAGAGGAATGACATTGGCCTATCGACCCAAGTTACATCATTACACATGAAATGAATGCAATAAGCCTATCAAATCATAGCTCATTGTTACGAAAGCTCTGGAGTCCTTATGAAAGGAATATAATAAGCATATCGATTCACAGTTCCTCATTACATTATCATACTCATGAAAGGAATGCCATAATCCTATTGATTTATGGTAAATTGACTCCTTAGGAAAGGAATGCCATAGGCCTATCGATTCAAGAGTCTTCATTACATTACTTCATTTATGAAAGGATTGGCATAGGCCTATCAATTCATATTCATCAAATCAGTATATATTCATTCCACAAGAGACGGTGCCTAAGCCTACCAACTCAAGATTCAACATTCAATTTTACTTTCATTCATTCAAGAAGAGGATGCATAAGCCTACCAATTCAAGATATACTTCATTCAAGATCACATTCATCAATACAAGAAAAGGATGCCTTAGCCAACCAATTCAAGATACATCAATCCACATTACTTTCGTTCATTCCGGAATATGATGCCTAAGCCTACCAATTCATGTTATAACATCACATTATAGAAACCCTTCATATTCTATCATCATCATTCATGAAGGTTGATTGAGAATATGCTTTCAATCATAATACTATTACCTTCTCAACATGAACATCATACTATCATTAAGATGATATGCATATAAATAACATTATAATCATACCTTGCCTTTCAACCCCATGGATAACATTTACCCACATACCTTAGATTAATACAATTGGGAAAGAGTAATAACATGATTTCAACATTCTATATCCATATAAACATAAACAATTCAAATACTTCATGATCAATCAATTGCCAATAACAAATCACAACATAGGAATTTGTGGGAAAACATGGGTTCTAGGAACAAATCATCTTAATTCCTCTTTAAATCCACAATTAATTCATATTTCAATGCAATAAAGCCTTTGAAATAATTTGGAATCGATCCCATGCTATGATTGAAAACTAGGGTTTTGGGGAAACATTGGAGACTTGAAATCAACTTTGAAATTGACAGCTTGAAAGAAACTAAGTCAAGGATGAAGACTATCATACCCTCTATGGAAGAACTCCACAAAAATCCTTTGATAAGCGTGAAGCCTTGATCTTAGAAGCATGAATCCTTCACCTCCAATGGAGGCTTCTAGAGAGAGAACTTTTGAGTAGAGAGGTTTCTAACTTTGGGGACTTTTGAAAATAATGAGTTAGAAATAGAGTTTAATACATTAAAAACCCTTAAAATATCTTAATAAAACAATGATGACCATCCATTAAATAAAATAAACTTAAAATGAATTTACCAAAAGACCCTCACCTTGGCCGAACCAACTGCATAATTGCAGTAGTCAGTCACGAAACCCATCCACAGACCGTACTGGCAATCCATGATTCATGGCTGAAACTCTCACTTTGAGACCTTGACCCTTGGAGGCCTTCCACAAGGTGTGGATGGACCTACGGGGCGTAGGTCACATATGTGGTTTGCCAATCTTTGGATAGCTTTTTGGTTTCTAGGGGTCTTGTGGATTAGGCTTTAGGGTCCTCCTCAAAGACCACTTGGGTGGTCCTTGTGGAGTAGTACCTTTACGTTTAACCCCTAAACCCCTCAACCTAAGAGCGGGACAAGATTTTGCCACCTCAAACCTCACAACCACTCCAACACAATAGTTAGGCTCTAGCTTCACCTATTCGTTTTTATGGGTCGTTGCATCACAATTTATCATAAAGGTTCAATTCTAACATTACAGGTCAAGATCCTTCATATTCAATAATGTATAGTCCAATTCATGATTATATGATCCTAATTTTGATCAATTACTACACATGACATTGATTTAAGAAGATCACCTATGAACCTTCAATTTCACCTCTAATGGCATACACCCACAAATTATGAATTTCATAAAGTAAACTAGGGTTAACTATAATAATAACATATATTCATCATAATATCATAATTCAATGCTAATACAACCATAATTGGAATGATACCCAAACACTACCCACAATGTAAGGAGAACCCTAGCTAGAATTGGGTTTTTGACTTAAAAAATGGGGCCAACCTTGGGGGATCAATGGGTGGAAGAACCAATAGAAGATTTAGATAAAATACCTTAATTCAAAGTCCTAATCAATCTTGAAAAAATGGGTGAAAATCTGCCCCAACGTCCTTTCTTTTTCTTTTTCTTCTTCACTTCTAGAGAGAGAATTATTTGGAATGAATTTGGGTGCTTTGAAGAATGAGTTAATTGATTTATTTTAGGGTCTATTAGGGTAAGATATGAGGTTTAATAACTAACTAACCGACCTCCCTTAACCCCTAACTAATTAATGACTTAACCCCCAAACCCGTCACTTAAAACTAAACTTGAAAAATCTTCCATGACCCACGACCCCACCACTCGTGGCCCGTGGAAGGGTCTATAGGTGGTACTGGTGGTATGTGAGTGGGTTATTGGTGCTAAGAACTCCAGGCTAAATCAGGCCTTCCCAACCCACATGGCGTGGGTCCACCTACGTTAAATAGGTTCTTAGCGTGGTTGGCTGCATATTGACAACTTTTTGGGCTGTCTTAAGGGTCTTCCAGAAGGACCCCTTTGGTTGTCCTTGGGGGGTCATCCCTTGACGCCCTAACCCTTAAAACTCCATTCTAAGTATGGGAAACATTTTTATAAGTGTTAATCCTCATACCACACTCCAAAACTCCTACAAAAAGTCCTAGAACTCTCTAGTTCAACTTACTAGTTTATGAGGGGTAACAGTATCTCCCCATTGGGATCATTCATCCTCCAACTACGATTCTTAACACTTCTTAAAGTCATAAATCTAAGCTAGAAGCCCATTATGCATGCACCACATCTAAATGCACACAACCAAGCAAGAAAACTTCAATTCTAACTAAACACATTCAATGCAACACAAGGGAGTAGGAACTATTTCTACCAATCCAAAATGCATGATATTCTACATTTACTCATTTTCAAGGAGTAACTAACATCTTAGAACTAAAACATGCTCAATTCAACCTCTTGAGCCTAAATGCAATTTACTCTCAAAAATAATTTATTCAAGGAGGAAATATTTCAACTCAAAATAAGGCATGCTCATTAATTCATCTCATGAAATCTATATGCAACTCTACTCACATGCACAAAAACATGAGGAAAACAATGCATATAAGTCATTTCTAAAAAGACCTAAGCATTTTCATGAACATGCATATAAATAAATTATGGCAACACATAAAGCACACAATAACCCTACTAGATAGGCAAACTATCTCCCCCTTGGGAATAAGCCTACACAAACTCTATAAACATCAATCATGCTAAAAACAACTTCAAAGTAGAAAATAACAAGTCGTAAAAGAAAAGAAATCTAGAAATTTACTAAAGCATCAAACATATACCGGAAAGGACATGAGGAGATCACTCTTGATCTTCTCTAGATTGGAGAGCATAAAACCTATTTTTATTTTGAGCACTCTCATACAGACCACTAGAGGCAACTTTCTTATCCTCCCTTCCCTTAGCTTTAAGAACCAGGCAATATCTCATTTTGTGCCCATTCTTTCCACACACACAGCAACCATCTATGCCGGCTAGGCACTTACCATAATGACTCCTCCCACACTTGGAGAAAGTTGACCCAATACCCTTGTCTTGGTTAAACCTAGGGGTGTTGGAAGAATCTTGATCGGAATACCTTTATTTAGTCCTAGACCTACCTTTTCCATCAGACTTAGCATTAGAAAATTTCCCATCATCGTTTCTAGCTCTTTTCACCTACCTATTCATTTTCTTAAGCTATTGATCCTCAATTTGTTGAGCATGCACCATGAGACGAGAAATATTCATACTAGGGAAAAGCATTGCTGAACCACATTCATTGACCACTAATTCGGACACTCCCATCACAATCCTATTCATCTTGTCCCTTGAATCCCCACTATGGTTGGAGCATATTTGGATAGTTGGGTGAACTTAAGGGAATACACTTTCACACTCATACCCCCTTGTATAAGATTTATGAATTCTTGCATCGTTTGTTTCCTCAACTCTAGGGGAGAACCTATCAAGGAATGCCTCTTTGAACCCTTCCCACTCTATTGGGCCCTGTTCTTCCTACTATCCTTCCATTGTTCATAAAAAAATTGTGCTACATCCGTCAATTGATAAGCGGCTAGCTCCTCTTTCTCTACCGAAGTTAATCCCATGATAGCAAGCACCTTAAACACCTCATCTATAAAACCTTGAGGATCTTCCTCTACTTTGGAGCCATAAAACTTTGGAGGGTCCATCCTCAAAAACTCTCTCACCCTAGAAGTAGCCATCCCCCTTATTGGGTTTGCCATAGCTATTACCTCTCTATTAGCTGGCTTGGGCCTGAGCCGTCATAGCTTGAGTTAAAATTTGGAGGGTAGATCTAAAATCCTCCTGAGTCACATGTTCCCCTATACGGTCAATTGGAGCTTGAAGAGGAGCTTGATCTATCACTTAGGAAGGAATCTCTTGCTCCTAATTTCCTTCCTCTTCTCTTCTAGAATTCACCCTTGTATTAGCCATATCCTCAAAATCAATGGGCACGAATTAGAATAAAGGCCCATAAGGACCAAGCTTTATGGAACGACTTAGAGAATGAAGAAGTGAGATTTCCTAAACATCTAATGGCCTCCTATTTATAAATGTGGCGCACTTCACATTTATGAACTAGACCCTACAAGACATGGTTTGAGACAATCCTAGAACTATTCTAAACCTTGTTCTCTGATTACCAAGTTTGTTACGACCTAGGGGTCCCCCCTAAAAGTAACATGGCGTACTTGACCTCGAAGGGATCTCCTATAAGCCCTTAGCATATCTCAAACATAAGATAATGGGAAAATATGGAAAAGTTATAACTTCTCTTTACAATCAAAATCTTTATAAATTGAAGATGAAGTCTTTCTATACTTTGTCTCAAACCACCTAATACAACTTTAGAATAAAACTCTTGGGACATATCCCATACAATAGTCTTAACAGGAAAATAAAAGACATAAAGAAAATGTGGGTTTTGTCCTTGAAACTATGAGGACTCATCAAGATCTTAAACTCCTTGAATATTCTAAAAACTTATCTGGAAGAGTAGCACTGAATCTCCGATCCCTACATTTGATTAGAATGAAGAAAAAATATGCATTAGTACAAAATATACTAAATATGTTAGCTTGCATACACCATAAGATCATAAGAATTTGGTTAGTCAATATAAGACATAATCCAAAATCATATGAAATACTTCATAAAACATAAATTATAAGCATAAGAGATAATATCATAATCATAATAAGCAAAGTATCAAACATAAGCATCATATAAGTATAATTTGATTCTTAGTCATCTATACCACAACAGAACCATTCTCAAGCAACCTCAAAAACATACATGTGCAAAGCATGAATAGCATCCCATAATACTACCCAAGACAAGAATCCCTTTTTGGTCATCTTAGTCATAGCTTATATGCATGGTCAATTCTTAAGCTTTTCTACCATAAGGGTACTATAATCCTAAGTAAACTCAAAGCACACTTGTGCAATGTATGAAAGGCATCCCATACTACCCTTCACACTAAGCATAACCTTGAAGTCATCTTAGTCATACCCACCCTCTTTTGCCCTCAATATTATCTTAACTCTCATAACCAAGGTAATCTCTCACCTTTAGTCAATTAATGCTAGGAAGGCAACTATAGCACAATCATATCTCAAATCTTTTCTTTAATAACCCTAATTCATATTTGTCCAATGCATGAGTAGTATCCCATAATACTATTCATGCTAAGTACCACTATTAGGTCCTCATACTAATACTACTTGGTTTGGAACCTAGTTCCTCTCTTTAACTTTAGAACACTATGAGGTTCTCTCTTAAGCACATCTTAGTTCTATATAGGTTGAACATTATAAGATACTTCTTTTAGTATGTCTAAGTTCATTATTCACATGGACCCTATGAGATACTACCTTAAGCAAGTTTAAGTCCATTTATATTCTTCAACACTATGAGCTACTTCATTAAGTAATTCTTAGTTCATTTATGCTTTTGAACACTTTGAAATGCTTCTTTAAGCATGTCTTAGTTCACTCAATATGGAGATTGCTACTAGAAACCTTAACATAACTATGTGAAGGCTCCCATCTCATAAGACCTAACTCTGGGAAAACACACACTCTACTACGTAAGAATTCCCCTTTTTACTTTGATAGTCCTCACATATACTAGGTGTGGTTCGCCTGTTTTCATGGAGACCGAACCCTATCTTATGTGACACTACATCTCATTGTCAATATCCACTTGGATCCAAGCATACACACCAAGGCTTACTTGTTAAGCCTACCTTAACACTCATCTCTCATGGAATAATGCCCTTGACAATCAAACCATGTTCAAGTTATTCTATCACTTTATAATTTCAAGTATTTATGAGATACGTTAGGTAGATAAAGATCTTCCACCATAACTCTATCTATGAAGCCTCTATTCTCATCTAGACTTTACTCTAAAAGCCTTGACATAAATATCTTAACACATTACCTTCACTCTAAAGCCCTAATACTATGATCACAAGCCTTACTCTCAAGTATTCTTTCTTAATCTTTTCTTTATACCTAGGTTTTAAGGTATTTTGATCACATCTTTCATTACTAGGTGATTCTAGTCACAATTGATCATAAAGGTTCAATTCCAACTTTACAAGTCAAGATCCTTCGTATTCAATAAAGTCGAGTTCAATTCATGATTATGTGATCCTAAATTTTATCAATTACCACACATGACATTGAATTAAGAAGATTACCTATGAACCTTCAATTTCACCTCTAATGGCATAAACCCACAAAATATGAAATTCATCAAGTAAACTAGGGTTAACAATAGAAATCACATGAATTTATCATAATATCATAATTTAATGATAATACATTCAAAATTAGGTATTATCTGCTAGATTGGAATCATACCCAAACACTACCCACAATGTAAGAAGAACCCTTGCTAGAATTGGGTTTTTAACTTCACAATTAACGGAAACCTAGGGGGCTTTAAGGGTGGAAGAACCTATATATGATTAATCTAATATACCTTAATTCAAACTCCAGACAAGCTTGAAACAATGGGTAAAAATCTGCCCCAACTTCCTTTCTTCTTCTACTTCTTCTTCATTTCTAGAGAGACAAATAGTTGGAGAGAATTTGGGTGCTTTAAAGAATGAGTTAATTTATTTAGTTTAGTGTTCTATTAGGCTTATATAGGTGGTTTAATAACTAACTAATTGACCTCCCTTAACCCCTAACTAATTAATGACTTAACTCCAAAACCCCTCACTTAAAACTAAAGTTTAAAATTCTTCCATGACCCACGACCCCACCACCCACGGACCGTGGGTGGGCATATGGAGAGTATTGGTGGTTCATGAGTATGGAAATAGAGATAATAATTTCAGGCCAACTCAGGCCTTGACCCACGACCCCAACCCAAGGGGCGTGGGTCCAGCTACGACCATTAGGTGCCAAGCATGGGTGGCTGTAAATTGACAGTTTTCTGGGTTGTCTTAAATGTCCTCTTCAAGGACCCCTTAGGTGGTCCTTGGGGGGGCGTAACATGATGTCCTAACCCTTAAATCTCCATTCTAAGTACAAAAACCATTTTTATGAGTTTTAATGCTCATACCACACTCCAAAACTTCTACAAAAAGCTCTAGAACTTTCTAGTTCAACGTAATAGTTTCTGAGGCGTAACATTCACGGTTCTTTCACTCATCCTATTACTTGATCACAACAAGTCACAAAACAAGAGCAAGTCAATTTAAGTACAATACAAAGATATCACAATTCAAACTTCAATAGAAGAATTCTCAATAACACCAGTCCCCAGCAACAGTGCCATTTTGATTAATGTCTCAAGTACACCTCATCTTATTCTAGGTGTAAACTATCATTAACTAGTATAAACCCCAACAAGTTAGTTGGGGTCGAACCCATAGAGAGCAGTACAAGTTTGAATTCAAAGATGAAGTAGTAAATGTGATTTAACCGATTGTAGGAATACAATTGTAGGAATAGAGCTTATCGAAAATTCTTAATTAAATCAAATGGTTGACATAAATGTCTAGTGGGAGATTTGTATATCAGTCAACAATCACAACAATAACAATCAACAAGATTAATCAAATGAGTAAGTGGTACTTGGAGGAATGATCAATCAATGGCTAATTCTTGCTAAATGAGTGCTAGGTGATTACTAATAGTTACGAAATATTCATCGGTATGATGGACCTTAGATGATATAATTTTCTCTCGAACAACTACCTCGCTTCAATTGAGATCTTTCGAACCTCAACAGACTAACTACAAAATTCATCACAACCTCACTACATCTACTCTCTCGAGCTAGATAGGTAGAATGCGACTTGGGGTTCACTCTCTAGAGTTGAACCCACAATATCCCAATTGCTACAAATGCTAACTTATCGTCTTGGTTTCACACCCCTCTCTAGAGCAAGCATAAAACACTAAACCACATTGAAATAAACTTTCAATATAGCAATTCAACAGCATCAATAAATCATACCCACTTTGAATTAGCACATTAATCAATAATTTCTAACACCCACCTAGCTGAATTATGCAATTTATCTCATAAAAAGTAAAAATTCAATACCTATTACATGCTCTATAGCTAGGTATTGATTTCCACGATCTAAAAATGAATAAATCTTCCTTAAATTACAACACCCAACTCAAAATCTACTAATAAAATCCTTCAAAACCAACAAGAATAGTGTTTTTGTTCTAAATCTCTATTTTCACAATGTTTGGATACCTTCTGATCTAAAATTTGACACTTTTGGGGCAAATCGGCCAGGAATGTCGGGCTTCGCCGACCAGTCGGCGATTCACCAATCACCTATGTCCATTGCCTTCTTGCTTCATGTTTTCATCCAATATGCACTGTAACTTTAGGAAGTCTATATCGGGATCGCCTTTCACTTCTCCAGTGCGCCCTTTGTTCCTTTGGATCTCTAATTTGTTTGCATCTACACTGCTCATTCTGTAACTTTCGATGGTACAACCTCTCTTCACCGATATGGAACATTGTTTTCCCAAATTTACCTTGTATCTAAAGTGTTGTATTGTAATATTGGGTGGACTAAAGAGCCACTTTGAAAACTATCATGTGGTCTTGGCGATCGCTAGGATTTCTTTTCTCCATTTCATTGTCTTGTTAGTTCCATTTTTTGTCCAATAGTGTCCTTGCCTTTCTCCTTAGCCTTAAATGCTGTAGATCAACACTTTAGCATCAGTTTAGAACATAAATTAGGCATTTGAGGATACTAAAACTATCAAAACAAAGCCCTAATTGAGTTGAAATCTGAAACTCATCCATTACCTATGTTCTTCCAAGTACAAGAGGCGATTACCCATTTTCTTTTTTGAGATATGATGAAAAGATCATGGATGGTGAAAGGGTTTATCACACATAGTCTAAGGAGCTATCCTATATAAAATAAGGGGCGGCTACCCATGTCTTTTAAAGATAAGATAAGTCAAGACTTAAGAACTACTCCATGGGAATCTATACTTAGCACCGAGAGGATATTGAGATGGAAGCTCTCCCGTTAGTAGAGGTCAGGTTTCTAGAACAAATCTCATTGTACCTTACCTATGTGCCCCCATAGGATGATTGTCTAGATAGACATTAGCTAGTGGATCCACCTAAGCTATAATTTCATAGTTCTACCTTGGCTAGTAGGACAATATTTTTCGATGTGGGAGACACCGAGGGATCATGTTATAGCTCATATGGTCTTTCTGTTGGTTAATGCTCATTCCCATAAAATAATGAAATAAGGTTACTTTAAGAAGTATCTCACATATGTTCAAAGATGATTTTCACTTGCAGTGATTATGATATTATGACTTATGGTTTCTAACTCTCAAAATACATGATTTAGCTTGCTCATTGCATACTTATGAAAATGTCTATTTTTAGCATGAGTTAAATGTTTTATGCATAACTTTCATACTTTGTTCATTGTTTTGTACTAACGCATACTCTTGCTGTTCTCAGTTTCGTGGATAGAAGGTTCTTTTAGAGATTTCTAGCTTTGATGAGTCCTCAAGCTTTGAGGAGAGATCTTCATTATTTTCAGTTTTCTTTCGTATCTTTTGTTTGCGGACATGATATATGCGCTAGGACCAATTTCATTCTTATGTACTAACTGGCTATTGAGACAAGTTCTTAGACTTCCGCTTTATTTTTTTAAAATGTTTTTGACTTGAAATGTTGTTCCTTGTCTCTTTTTCTTCTATTTCTTATGTTAAGCATGTCAAGTGGCTTGTATGGGGCCTCTCGAGGTCCAATACACCACGTTACATCTAGGGTGTACCCCAGGGTCATAACAGGGTACATGTCAACTACAACATCTATAGATAATCTATTTGCTACCAGTATTGTTCGCAGCCAGGCAACTTTCAATCTATTTAATGATCGAGGTGGGGATGCCTGAACGGGAGGCAACAGAGGCACCTATTCAATAATTTGATCTTGAGGTAGACGAGGACCAGGTGGAATTGGGATCATGGTTAGATCATGCAAAGATTTGGAGAATAACTCCACTCTCCTAGTTTGGAGGAACTGATCATCCTCCGGTTCAGACACGGAATCACCCAAGTTGCCTCACTTTCTGCAGTAGTAAGGTAGATGGCATATGTGCCCATCAGAGCTCTCCTCCATAGGAGTTGGCACCACAGGCCCCTTACCTATCCATTTTCCCCCTTTTGAAAGAAGTTTGGCATTTATAGTTTGGGGGTTGCAACACCCTCATTAGTAATAATACACCTTGCACACTTTTGCAATGGTTGATTTCTTTTGGGTACCTTTGGTCTAGCCATACCTACAAACCAACATCTAATAAATCAATATGTTAGAAATAGTTCAAAAAATGATCAAAGTTTCAGGAAGTGTAGGAAAGTCAGACTCGTAGAATGTTCTAGACTAAAAACTATTAGAAATCATCACAAGTCAGTGATGTCTAGGTCCTACTAATGGCTCATCGACACCAATTGATGACCTAAAAGTAGCTTCCCGTAAGTTATAAAATATTTTCTAAAAAATTGGACCGTAGATGGGTGATATAAAAGACATTCGACAAGTCGCTGGGTGAACTTAGCAAGCTCAGGCATATCGCCGAATGTTACAGAATCATTTCAAAAATTTTGAAGGATAAAAAGGCGATCTAGGGGTGTTTGGGCGAACCACCGAACTATTCAGCGAGCTCTACTAAGCTCGCTGAAAGGCCCTTCATGCCAGATTTTGACCTCCATGTTCAACTTCTAATCCACAGCCCACAAGAACAAAATTAGACACTTATTTTATGCAATTAAGCCAAGACCCATAACATTAATGACTTCAGGGTACTCATACTTCCCTTAATTTGTCCAAAATTGGCCCATCAACATATTTTGCCCTTAAGAATGATGACACCCACTCTGTCATTAGGAAAACTCAGTCAATCGGAGCAACTCAGATTACTCATACTTCACCCACACCTGACCCAACAAACTTAACTACACGATCAATAGTTCGAATCATATATCACGGACAATTACATAATTTTATGCAATAACACACAAAAACAAAGTACGACAAAGGGCATATGCTTATACAACCATTCAAACTACCAATAATACACTACCAAATAGAAAGGACAAAGATAATGCATTTGACTACACAAATATTTAAAGGCAGGGTTCAGATAACCAACCTCAATAGTAGACAACTAAACGCTAGGCTAGCAAATCAAAGCAACAATACACAAAATCTCCCCCCGAGCAATTAATCCCACAAAAAATGCAAGAAAAGCAAGTTCAGAAATATAAAATATGGTTGTGAGAGTGCAAAGGTCCAAAAATATGAAATAAGGGATGTTTTTTAATTTAAAAGAGTTCTGCCCTTTATGACCCTTCAGTTCGCGCGTTAGTCAGGATGGTCAATTATGTCGCCGACCATTTAGCGATTTTTTGAGTGGCAATTTTGTCCGCCGATGTTTACCAAACCTCCAGCCATTTTTTTGGTCCAAAGAGAGATCCAGATCAGCCTCGCCGACCTATTCGGTGAGTCACTGATTGGTGTCTGGGCTCGCCTAATTGCTCATTTTCCTATGGAGCAAAATTTAAAGTATTGTACAATGAGGATGTGAACTTTCTAGCCAATCAAGGAATAGGTTATCATGCAAACTAACCAAGATAGGGTGGAAATCAAGGAGGGAATAAAGATGAGGGATGGAGAGATCATGACAGAGATTGGCATGATCGAAAAGTTGATATACTGTGAGTTTATTGTATTTTTAATACAGTTCACCTAAGAGTTATGCGTGTCTAGGGCCATTTTGTATTCGGTTTTATGTGTTTTTATCATTTTTGCAGGAAATAAGTTCAGATGCAGAAGCTGAGAGACACAAGTGAGGAATGTCCAGAAAAGGGCATCTACGAATGTGATTGATGGACCGTAGGTCCAATCACGTTTTGTTGATGGTGATCATAGACTGACGGGCAAGGCTTGAAGGAGATTAGGGATTCATTAACCAAATGTGCAGTCACAGTTGCAAATGATGGACCGCAGATCGACCTATGGGCCGTACTACAATTTTGTCAAATCATTCAGAGAAGGGGTTCTAATACCTAATTTTCAAGATTCTAAGTATGGAGCTACGGATGAGGATCCACGAACCGTAGATCAAACCATAGTCCGTACTGTTGATCCATCGATTGAGTCAGAGAGTGAAAATTTTGAAGCTAAAAATATTGCCTAAGTCCTAAGCCACGGAAGGGACCTATGGACCGTAGGTCAATCCACAGTTTGAAGGTTAGCGTTGTAGATCGAAACCGCATGTTGAAACATTATTTCCTTATTTTGTTTCGTTTTTAGTTAGGAATTGATATTATATATATAGGGCATGTAAATCTTGTTTTTGGAGGTTAGACTTTATTATTTTAGTTTTAGTTTTTTGGATTTGGAGATTAACTTGCAACTTTAGTAATTCTTGATTTCCTAAGTTGGTTTTGAAGACTTTTACTTTGAAATTCAAGTTGAGATTCTGGGTTTCTTCTACTTATTACATAAGTTCATTATTTCTTTATCTAAAAATATGAATTGTGTTCTTGCTACTATAGGTAACTAAATCCACAACTGGGGTTGTGGGAACCATGAGCAATTAACAAACTATGATTTGTACTTAAGTAATTCTTGAATAGTGTTATTGCATGTATTGATAATTCTTTCATTTAAAAGACTTTTTAACGAGTGCACGCATTAGAACTGGCCTTGTTGCTACTTGCCAGACCAATGAGGTAGTTAATAAAAAAATAATTATCAACATAGATTTGGTGTGATACTATCTAATAGTCTAATGTCAATTGGTGCGAGGGTGAAAACTAAGGCATACATTGATATGATGTCTAATATGAGGTAAAGGTATGGGTTAGTAAATTATACAAACGTAGCCGGACCAAGGTACGGGGTAAAATTCTCTAGTTGCCGGACCAGGGAATTAGAGAAACCTAACTTATCAGTTTGCATGTAATACACTAGGAAAGGATTACTATTACTAGGATTACTGTGTTATGAGCTTATGGGGAACACATACACCGTAGTGTCTCTCTCATCTTGGTAACAACTAAAGTTTGAATCTTGCTCACTGATTATTCACATAATTTCCAGAATTTGTTTCACAAATGCCCCCCCCCCCCCACTTTACTTATTGATCTCAGAAATATGTTGACTAAAAGAATATAATAGTAAGTTAAATTTAAGTCTAAACCATATTCCTCGTGGTATCGACCCCAACCTCCAAGTTGGGTTCTTCACTTGATAACTATCGATTATACTTCTTTAGGGAGGTGTAATTTGAGCGTATCAAATTTTGGTGCCGCTCTTGGGGAATAAGACTTTCAGATTAAGTTTAACTACATTATTCAAGTTTAGTCAAATATTTCCTAAATTTACTTTTTATTTTGGTTTTGTTTCTCTAAGGTTCCTACTTAATTGTATGCCAAGTACATGGAGCCAAGGTGAACCACTTACTCCTTATGACCCAGAATTGAAAAAAACTTTGTGAAGAACAAAACTTTGTGAAGAAGGAGACCCAGTCAATTCTATCAGAGGGAATTTAGGTGATGGAGTTGGGTTTTAGCCTACGATGGTTGGTAAGGAGAATAATCAAGTTCAAGCTGAGAATCTATTACGAGATACATTGAGGGTACAGGATCCACCAGGACAAATACTACGTGATAACTATAAGGTCAACTTTAATGTTGCTGAATCTGAAGGACCTGTTGTCCTACCCCTTCTACCTCCGGGGCATACATTTGTGGTGACTAGCAGATTGATGCAGATACTTACAGCGAGGGGCTTGTTTGTTGGTTTGGCATTGGAAGATCCACATGCTCACGTAACAAAGCTAAGGAATGTTTGCAAAATTTGTATGGGTTGAGCGAACTTAGACATGGATGTCATTGGACTGTGAGTATTCCCTCTATCATTGACTGGTGATGGTGCTATGTGGTTTAATGAGCTTCCTTATAACTCAATCTACACATGGGGACAACTAACTGATGTGTTCATGGAAAGATTTTTTCCTATGTCAATGAAGCTGAACCACAAAGATAAACTCAACAAATTCGTAGTATTATCGGGAGAGTCTATGAGTTGTTCTTGGGACAGGTTCACTGCTTTCATACGAAGTGTTCCGAATTACAACATTGATGATGAATCTCTGAAAGAGTGTTTCTACTGAGGTCAGGATGACATTAGTAAGGCAGTTCTTGACACTATCGCTGAAGGTTCATATGGTGAGTGCACTTGTGAGCATATTGCAGAGAAATTGGAGAAGATTTCCCGAAACAATAAAGCATGGACCACTAGAAAGTCAGATATTGGGAGGAACACGTTTACCATTCAAGTTACAAACAACCAATTTGCAGATGAGATTCATGAGGAGATGGCTCGGATGAGGACCGAATTAGGGTTAGTGATGAAGCATGTGAGTGGAGATGCAGAAAATGTAAATGCTGTCAATTATTTAACTAGAAATCCACCATCGGGTGAGGAATGTTACTATAAAAAGGATACTTATGCGGTGAATGGTCAGACGGGGGGTTTCTGATCCAACACCCAAGGTTCCAATATGGATAATTTGGTGCCAAGGTCAAGGAAACAAAGGTCAAAACTATGGAAATTACAATGGAGAGGGTCAATATGTCTTGGATAGGAACTAAAATCACGAGAACATTACAATTGAAACAACTACGGCAACAGAAACGATCAGGTTGGACCTTATTTCCCTTCTCAAAATTGAGAATGTGATAATAGGGAAGCTGGAGGTAATATGTCATGTATTGAGAATATGATGCAGAAGATGATGAGAAGGATTGACGCAACTGATGTGATTGTGAAGGAGATACGAAATGACATGTCTAGTATTGGTCAAAAAGTTAATGCCCATGCATTGTCAATTAAGCATCTTGAGAAAGAGATGACTCAGTTTTCTACTACAGTAAACCCACGTCAACCAGGCACACTTCCTAGCACACCATCCAGAATCCAAGGAGTGATAGACATTGTATGGCAGTCACTACTTGAGAGGGTAAGCAAACCATTGATCCATCGATACCGTCTGGGGTTGAAGTTGAGGTTAGTAAAGATGATGATGTGATTGAAGTAAATAAAGAGCCTGAGAATGCAACAGAGAATGAAGCAGAGATAACTCAATAAGTTGATCCTATGCCTAAACCTCCACCTCCCTTCCCACAGAGGTTAGTGAAGAATACTGAAGAAGGATAATATCGTAGGTTTATTAGTATGTTGAAGTAGCTTTCCATCAATGTGTCATTGATAAAAGCTTAGGAGAAAATTCCTATGTATGCAAAGTTTATGAATAATTTGCTAACTAAAAAGTGGGTCGTGTGTTTTGAAGATAATGATAAGTTGCAACATTGTAGTGCTATTGTTACAAGGTCCCTTGTCTAGAAGAAGGAAGATCCAGGGGCTTTCACTATTCCTTGTACCATTGGGTTGCTACATTTTTCTAAGGCGTTGTGCGATTTGGGTGCTAGTATCAATTTAATGCCATTGTCTATTTACAAGATGTTGGGTTTAGGGGATCCAAAACCTACTGTGATGCGACTGCTTATGGCCAACAGAAATGTGAAAAATTCCATTGGTGTGCTCCAAGATGTACTAGTGAAAGTGGAGTCTTTTATCTTTCTGGTGGATTTTGTGATACTTGATTATGATGTTGACTTTGAGGTTCCCATTATCTTTGGGAGACCTTTCCTAGCTACTGGGCACACCTTGGTTGATATGGAGAAAGGGAAAATGAAGTTCTTATTGAACAATGAAGTGGAAACATTCAATATCTCTAGGTCCATGAAGCAAAGTAGTGATCTCAAATCAGTAGCTATGGTGACACATATTGTAGAGAGTTGTTTTGAGGTGCCTATTGAAGAGAGGTTGGGTGTTGATGCACTAGTAGTGGTAATGATGAACTTTGATGGTGATGGTATTGAAGACCATGATGAATTGGTTGCCGCACTTGATTAGTTTGAATTTCATTCAAAATCGAAGAGATTGGAATTAGACATGAAGAATTACGACTCTCTACCTGCTAGACCGTCTATTGAGGAGGTACAGAAATTGGAGCTTAAGTCTCTACCATCACATTTGAGGTATGTATTCTTGGGGAGAGATGGTACTTTATCAGTCATCATTGCGGCATATTTCAATATGGCACAAGTGGAGGCATTGGTTTCCGTGTTGAAGAGGTTCAAGCAAGCTATTGGGTTGACTATTGGAGACATTATTGGGATTCATCCTGGTATTATTTCTCACAAAATTCAACTCATGTTGGATCAGAAGCCTAGCATTGAACACCAGAGAATAATAAATCCACCTATGGAAGTGGTAGTTAAGAAGGAAATTATCAAGTGGCTGGATGCTGGGGTTATTTACCTATTGCAGATAGTAGTTCGGTGTGTCCTGTTCAGTGTGTGCCCAAGAAAGGTGGGATTACTGCGTTACCTAATGAAAGAAACCACTTTGTTTCGATACGTCCTGTGACTAGATGGAGAGTTTGCACGGACTACCAAAAATTGAATGCTTGGACAAAAAATGACCAATTTCCTATGTCATTCATGGATAAGATGTTGGACCGACTTGTTGGTATTGTTTTCTTGATGGTTATTCGAGCTACAATTAGATTTCTAAGCTTCGAAATACCAAGAGGAGACCACCTTCACTTGCCTTTAGGGAACTTTTGCATTCAAATGGATGCCATTTGGGTTGTATAATGCTCCAGCAACCTTCCAGCGCTGTACGAAGTCGATATTTTCTAATATAGTGGAGGACACTATTGAGGTTTTTATGGATGAATTCTCTGTGGTAGGTGTTTGTTTTGATCATTGTCTAGACCATTTGGCCGAGGTGCTTAAAAGGTTTAAAGAGTGCAATCTTGTGCTCAATTGGGAAAAGTTCCACTTCATGGTGAAAAAAGGGATAGTTTTAGGTCATCGAATTTCTGAGAAGATTATTGAGGTTTATAGAGAGAAAGTTGAGGTAATAGAAAAGCTTCCACTACCTATCTCTGTTAATGGTGTTAGAAGTTTTCTTGGGCATGTAGGTTTCTATAGGAGGTTCATCAAGGATTTCTCAAAAATTGCACATCCATTATGCAAACTGCTCGAGAAGGAGCATAAGTTTGATTTTGATGATGCTTGTCTGAGAGCATTTGGAGAGTTGAAGGAGAAGTTAGTTACTGCACCTATCATTATTTCATCGGATTGGGGACAACCATTTAAGTTAATCTGTTTGGAATGACGCTTGGTGTAGTATTGAGACAGAGGCGAGCCAAGCTTCTTCATCCTATTTAATATGCTGGCAAAGCTCTAAATGTGGCTCAAAGAAATATATAATGACTGAATAGGAGCCTCTTGCAGTGGTGTTCGCATTCGAGAAATTTGATCCTAGTTTCTTTGTACTACGGTCATTGTGCATATTGACCATTCTGCATTGAAGTATTTGATGGCTAAGAAGGATGCAAAACGGAGGTTGGTTAGATGGGTGGTGTTGCAGCAGAAGTTTGACTTTGTGGTGAAAGATAAAAAGGGGACAGAAAATCAGGTTGCCGATCACTTGTCTAGATTGGAGGAAGAAGCTATGCTAATGCTTGGTAATAGGGCTGAAATTAATAATGTTTTTCCAGATGAGCAGGTATTGGCTACTTCTCACGATCTGATTCCTTGGTTTGCAGACTTTGCTAACTATTTGGCAAGTGATCTAGTGCCATCGGATTTTTCTTTCCACCAAAGGAAAAAGTGTAGGCATGATGTGAAGAAGTGTTTTTGGGATGAAACTTACTTGTATCGTAGTTGTACTTGATGGGATTATTCATCACTGTGTGCCTGAGTTCGAGAAGTTGAGTATACTAGAGGCGTGGCATTCATCGCCAGTTGGTGGGCATCATTGTCGTATTCAAACTACACATAAGATTTTGCAGTGTGGGTATTAATGGCCTACCATGTAACACCCATAAATGCTAACTAAGAGTCAATGTTAATATACCATTGCTTAATTACTACGATATGTTTTACTCTCATTTTGGGAACTTGAAATGTTGTGATATTTGCTAACTTGCTTAACATAGATTGTGATTGTAATTTAAGGTATTGTATTGGGGTATTTAGGTAATATTCTAATTAGAATTATGTATAGCTTTAGAAAGAGGTGAAGGATATATATATAGGTGGATATGTATGCATTTTGGGTAGCACATAACTATATGGGCAGCACCTTTGAAGTACAGTTGTACAAGTTATAAACATCACTTTTGTTACTATATATTTTGACACCTCCTTTAGTAAATTCGTTTTTTCAAGTCATAGAACCTTAGAAACATATCTAAACAGATTGTTCTTCAAAATCACAAGAGGAAAACTTTGTCCTTCTGGCTGGAATTCGTGACACACCCTTCTCTTGGCTAAGTGATGAAATTTGTTTCTGAACTGGGTAGTGTTTGGTAATTTATTCATATCTTATTCTCTAGAACTTCATTTATAGTAAATAAATATGATTTTGAAAGCTAATTTATATACCAACAACTCTTATGTAAAACCCTAATTTAGCTATTATGGATTCAGAATATGGGACGTAACATAGGGCAAGTTCTTTCCAGATTTCGGAATTTGAAATCCTATATGATCAGCTGTTAGTGATTTGAATATATATTTTTGTACAAAATATATTTTACCGTGATTCTTGTTTATTTGAAACCTTTAGATATGTATTTACATCTTTCATGCAGGATATAAAGTCCAGTTTTGTGTTTTTCCTTTAAAAATCTAAGTTGTGACTAGTGGTACTGGGCAGGACAGATTCATTATTCTGGGAGCATAGTTGTATTTTTAATGCTAGGCGTACTTATTATGATGATACTATTTTACATCAACATTATTGAGCTAATAGAATTTGAGAACCTTGATACGTTGGTTGGGCTACAGTTTGAATTCTTAAAGTTTTGTTGGACTGTTTCTATGCTAAAGCCCGAGGTTAGCGTATAAACCTGTACTTGTACTCTTGTTATCTCTTGTCATATTGTATTGTCATATTGATATTCTCTGAGACTTTCAAGACACTTGTTTAACTCGCCCACTTGTACGGATTGCTTGATCACCTAGTATTCTTGTTGGGACATTGTCCTTCTTGTCGACTTAATTTTATCACTATTGGCATCCCTATTAATTTGTATTATTTGCCATCTTTACTCTGGATTTTTGGATAGTGTTAAGTATTGAAGTTGTCCATTTTAAGTATGAACTAGGAAGCCATTTTTAATATGGTTCTTGATTCTCTTAATTTTTGGGCATTGACCCTTCTTGATATAGGGCTTCGGTCCTTCTTAATACATGGCTTCAGTCCTTCTCAATATAGGGCTTCGGTCCGTCTTCATCCTTGGTTATGCTAGGTGTGACGGTATGATGTATATATTCGGCGAGCCTTGGTATTGGATCTCTTGGAAAATTGTGTTATGAGCGTTCAGGACACTGGATCATTAAATATAGAACTTGAAACCCTTAATATATTGTTTAGTTGATTTATTTATTATGTTTCAATAGTTCTTTTAATGAATTTTGAAAGGTAACTTGGTGAATCTAGCGGCTCCACGCATATAGTTTTTACACCACTAAGCTTTATGCTTAGTGATAGGTTTTTCTATCATAGGGAACGTTTGAGGTGATACTTGAAGCTAGCCATTGGAGGCGGAGTTTCTGCGAGCATTATGGGAAGATCACATTTGCATATAGGCATCTATAGTTTGCATAAATCTTGGGACTTGTACAAGTTCTCTATGTTGTATATTTACATGAAATTTTGAAGGAAAATTTGATCATGTCACCATGGGTTGTAATATAAGTATGGTTGTATGTTTTGTTATTTTTGGGGTGTGTAAGTCCATGTCTTGTAATATACTAAATTTACTATTTGTTTTGAATGTTTGTGTGAAGCATGAATCGGCAAATGGTTGTACTTGGAAATTGGTAATATCCTGTTATATTATATTATGTGTGAGGCCATTAGAGGCGGAGTTTTTTCGAGCTTTATGGGAAGATCACATTTGCTTATAGGTATCTATAGTTTGCCTAAATCTTGGGACTTGTACAGGATCTATATCTTGTACATTTACATGAAATTTTGAAGGCTAATTTGATCATGTCACCATGGGTTGTAATATAAGTATGGCAATATGTTTTGTTCTTTTTTGGGTGTGTAAGTCCAAGTCTTGTAATATACTAAATTTATTATTTGTTTTGAATGTTTGTGTGAGTCATGAACGAGAAAATGGTTGTACTTGAAATTTTGTAATATCCTGTTATATTATTTTAAGTGTGAGGGTGAAATATGCATAAAAACCTAATAAGTTATTTGCTTAGATTATCTTGGAAGGGGTCTTCCACCAAAAGATAAAATGTTACGCAATTTTAGGTTGGCATCAAATTAATGTGTAAATGGGCAGGTTTGACTTCTTTAACTATTTTTTTCTTGTGAACCTAATTCATCTACTAGACTAAAATAAATATGCCCTTTGTTAATCTCTTTTAAATGTCACGGGTATTAAATTAGTTTTTCCCTTTATCTGGTAGCATCCTTTCTGAAGGGTCGGTACATACCATCCATCTAGATTCTCATGATTTCGCAAAGTCTTGCGACCGTTTCCAAAGAGAAGGAGGAATTTCAAAGAAGCAAGAGCTTCTTATGAATCCTATATTGGTGATAGAGTTGTTTGATGTATGGGGCATTGATTTTATGGGTCCATTTGTGAGTTCACATGGGATGAAGTATATTCTTGTTGCGGTAGATAATGTGTCAAAGTTTGTGGAAGCAATTGCGCTTTCCAACAATGAAAATAAGGGTGTCACAATATTCTTGAAAAAGAATATCTTCTCCAGATTTGGTACACCTAGGCGATTATCAGCAATGGAGGTTCCCACTTTTGTAATAAGTTGTTCAAGGCATTACTTGCGATATACGGCGTCCGCCATAATTTAGCCACTCCTTACCATCCGCAGTCTAGTGGGCAAGTTGAAGTGTCCAATAGAGAGATCAAGCAGATTTTAGCAAAGACTGTGAATGCTAATGGAACGGATTGGTCATGGAAGCTTGATGATGCCCTATGGGCTTACGCACCGCATTCAAGACTCCCATAGGTATGTCCCCCTACAAAATTGTATATGGGAAGTCTTGCCATTTGTTGGTGGAGCTAGAGCATAAGACTATGTGGGCGATAAAGAAGCTAAATTTGGATTGGGGTACCGTATCTAATCAGAGAATGAGTGACTTGAATGAGCTTGATGAGTTTTGCCTAAGAGCTTATGAAAGTTCGACCTTGTATAAGAAGATGAAGAAGTATTATGATCAAAGGATTGAAAAATATAAATTTGTTATGGGTGATCTTGTGCTTCTATTCAACTCTAGGTTGCGCTAGTTTTCGGGCAAGCTCAAGTCCAAGTGGACCAGGCCATTCTGAGTCGCGCAACTACTCGCACATGGAGTGGTGGAACTTTAGAACAGTGAGGAAACAATGTTCAAGGTAAATGGGCAAAGTATCAAGATCTATCTGGGAAACACAGAAAGTGTGCAAGAAGTTATTGAGGCCTACTATCTTGATGAAGTATGAGTAATCAAGAGGTCTGCATTGTGCCGGGACGTTCAATCAAACGCTGTTTGGGAGGCAACCCAATATGTACAATCTAGGCATCTATATGTTTTTCTTTTTGGTTTAGTAGTTTTCTTTGTTTATTTATATTTTTGTATTCCTTTAGATAGGTTCATTCTTTTTGTTTAGTGTTAGCAAGATATAGCATAGGGTCCGTGTCTAAAAAGTGCCCAGAAAATGTAAAAAGAA
Organism: Solanum bulbocastanum; assembly: GCA_037074985.1. Taxonomy (NCBI): domain Eukaryota; kingdom Viridiplantae; phylum Streptophyta; class Magnoliopsida; order Solanales; family Solanaceae; genus Solanum; species Solanum bulbocastanum. The sequence continues at coordinate 26,452,144 of CM073600.1, forward strand.
AGGCCTAACGGTTGCTATATGTCCAGGGGTGAAAAGAAAAAATGTACAGGAAAAATTATGTTGCAAAGCTCTACGGACCACACCGGCGGTCCATGGTACATTCCACGGACCGTGAATTGTGTCCATAGATCCTAGGTATGTTCTCTAATTTTTCTTACTGTGATAATGATCTACGGATCCCATCTAAGGACCGTTGTTCGACCCACGAACCGTAGAAGGGGTCTCGTGGGTCAAAACCCTAGTGTTGCCTGACCCGACCCGAACCCTTTTAAATAAAATCCCCCCATTTTCAAATCATTTCCCACTGCTAATATTACATCCTAATCGTTTCTAAACCCATCAAATTCCTAAAATCTCCCCATACTACCACCACTCACCCTTTAATCACTCCACATTCGTCCTTCCATTTCCCATATCACTCTCCTTTCCCCCCGAATCCCTTCATCCCCATTTTCAGAGTTTTGGTGTCCGGGTTCGATGCAAAAGGCTAGTAAAAGGGTTGTTGGAAGTCTAGAGTCATCACAAAATAGCCCCATTTCCTTTCCTTGAAAGGTAATCGACTTTCCCTTCACTTTGAATTTCCGATTCATTAATGTTATAGAAAGACAGGATTTGAGTCTGGACCTTGGGTTGTTGTTGTTTGAAAATGCATGTTAAACTAAAATTATAAATACCCTTAGGATGATTGATTATGATTGTGTGTCTTTATAATGTGTAAAATTAGTGAAATAAAAGTCTGAATGCAACTTTCGACATAGGGTTCCTAGCCTGGTATGCAATACCTGTAAAATATTTAGTAATTAGAATCCTTGGGATGACAAACTAGCATAGATTATGTTGAAATACATGATTAGGCTAAGATCAATAGGTTTGAATTGCTAAAATTTGGTTTTGAAGTGAAGAGTGCCTAATACGTGGCACAAACCTGATCCATAATACCCCATCTACGGACCATAGATCAGGTCTGTGGTTAGTAGCACATTGCAACTCCAATAAATGTGGAACCACGGAGGTGGAATATGGTTTGTAGGTCAATATACAGACCGTTATGCACATATGTGGTTCCCATCTAAGCCCACCTATTTGGGACTTCTGATCTACGAAGGGGATCCATGGACCGTAGGTCAGCCTACGAATCGTAGATACCCACCGTAGGTTGCCATCAAAGCTGTTGTCTGAAATCTTTTTTGGTTTTTCATTTTGGTTTGTTCTTAGTTCTAAAATTCTCTCAAGTGTATTATTAGTTCATTTTTGTACTAATTATACATCCACAGGTACCATGGCTCCTAAGAAATAAGTGACCTACACAAAGATGGGAAAAAAAAATCTATGGTGCCAACTTTTTAGCGGATTGGTGAAGACGTGGATGCGGAGAAAGATCCTGCATATGTTCTAGTGGCCACAAGGACATCCCCTACTACACCTTATGCTACCACGAATAAATCCCAATAGGTGGTTACCACGTAGTCACTGTCTCCCAGTCTGATGAGGAGAACACACTAATCGAGTCACCAACTGGTTCTGTTTCCTGCTCTAAAGATGGTTCTTCTTCTGGCTTTGAGTTGGGTTCTGCTTTCGGCCTTGAGTCTGCACCTACTTTCGACTCCGCCACTGGTTCTAATTCACATAATAAGGCTGCCTCATCTAATGAGGCTACTAGTTTGGGAAATATTCAAATTCCACCTAACATTGACCCTGTTGCGGTTGCTGAGGAGACCAATAGATGATATGTGGAGGGCGGAAAATCTATAGGGATTCAAATATGTTGAATAAAAAAGAGAAGATGGCTCGGCTAATAACAGAGGAGTGCAGAGTTCTGACAGGGATCCTACACAATGTACCTGACTTCTACCGGCTCTTTCAACATCATAAGTGAGAGTGGATAGGCAAGGAACCTAGAATATACAATGAGGAAATTGTGAGGGAGTTATATGCTTCTTACGCAGCTACTCTTCGAGGATCTACTCAATAAAAGGCCAATCCTAGAGCCTAGACACCACTCTAGCTACACTAGTGCGCGGGTATTCTGTGGATATCTCTGAGAACACCATCTATAGGTTCCTCTACGTCCCTAGTTCTGGCCATACTTGGGCACTCAACGTAGCCGAATTTAACTACTGATAGGACATCATGCGGAGCAGCGAGTTCCAGTGAAGTTTCAAAAAAAGGGTGATTCTATTACACTAGTTGGCTCATTATATTCCTACTAACTGAAAGCAAGTCGAGTGGGTCACCACTCTGTGCTTAAGCATCACGAAGGCCACTCTAACATTTGTGGCTAAGTTTCAGTGGCAGTTGGTATGAAATTAGGTATCTCTCACGAAGGCTGATAATGCACTCACTTGGGACCGCGCGGTTATGGTAGAGGCATTAAATGTGGGGTTTGAGATTGATTTTGTCCGCATTATCATTGTGGAGACTCATGAGAGGGCTTTCAAGGCCTCCACCACTTACCCATTTTATGTGCCTCATCTTTTAGTTATGCACGGACTCTGGAGTGATGATCTGGCATTGTGACATGTTGATCCGGACAATGGGGACCCTTGATATAGGCCTTATTCGGGATGAGGTGAATGTGGCAACACCACGCCAAGAGCCGCAGGTTGAAGTACCCCCTTTGGGAGTAGATTTAATAAATGATGTGGAGCAGATGTAGGGTGATGAGCTTGCCCCTACAGCCCACACTGATGATGCCCCGGCCTCCCCATCTGAGGCCGCCAGTTGAGCCTCTAGCTCATCCAGAGTCACCCCATCTTCAGGAGTTGTTATGGTGCTCTTGGCCCGAGTTCAGAAATTGAAGGCACAAATGGCCACACTGCTTGTTCATGTGATGCCATGGATGAAAAAGTCTATTTCAGAGTCCGAGGCTAGGATTGAGAGGAGGATGGAGACCATGATAGAGCAGAAGGTCCAGGCCGTTCATAAGTGCTTGGATGCCTTCGAGTTGAGAGTCCTCGAGCGACCAACCCCTGCTATCGGTTTGTCCTCTTTCTAGATCGAGTTAGACAGTCTCCTGGCCAACATTGATGCCCTCATTGCCACACCCACAAATGAGCAAGAGTCCTCACCTGCTGCATTAGTTAATGACACCGTGCTTGATGTCTTATTGAACGATGTTATAGCACAGCCCGAGCACACCCATATTCGAGGGAAGAGGCACTGATCTAGTCATGTTTCTAACATTACTGAGGATGCTCAAGCTAGGAAGCAAGAATGCCAACAGAATGAGCAGGCTAGGAGAGCATCCATTTTAGATGAGGAGTTGCGCCAGTAAAGGGCTCATGATAGTATTATTAGAGCCTCAAGTTCTAGGCTCACCACTGAGGTCATGACTGTCGTGGGAGATGATGTTAGCGCCACTAATGGTGCAGTTACTATGACTGCTAGCACTATTGATAGTTCTGAGATAGATAATGTGGGCACTACTTAGGGGGACCCAAGTGTTGTTCTAGAAGACTTCGAAAAACCAGACCCACCCACTTGTTGATAGTTCATCGGTGCTATGCACCACAGGTTTGCATTACCCAATCTATTAATTTTTACTTTTTTTGTGTGCATTGGGGAAAATTGAACTATTTTTTTTTTTTTGGATGGGGTAAATGGATTGTGAGTGATAGGGTGAAATCTGAGTAACCCAACTCATAATCCTCTCTTGGGTTTTTATTGCCTGTGTTCTTTTCCCCTAAGAGACTGGTTATTTTTCATTTAACCATCATGTGTTAGGATTTTGTGTGTTGAAGCATGAGAAAGAATGAAGCATGATGACATAAGATTTTTTTTAAAAATGATTCTTGTCCAAAACTTGTGGTGTGCTAAAATTTGTAGGCTAGAATGAGTTGAATGTGTTAGCTCTGAGTATGATATAATAATGAACCAACTTGATTTCATGAGTTAAGCTAAAACTTGAGATGGGTAATCTAATAATCTAGTAATGAAACTATGTGCTAGGAGTGTGCGAGAATAGTTGATTGTTAAAATAGTTTTTCTGCCAAGCTAGACTTTCCCGGTTAGTCCTGCTAAGATAATATACTCTAGAGGCTAGGAAGTGATATGCGCTTGTTCTAATAAGTCCACTAATTGCCTAAAAAGAATCAAAACAGATGAAACAAATGCTCACTTTGATTCAAATGTTTTGAGCCTTAAGTATACCATTTCTTTATGAACCCCTAACTCACATTCCTTTAATCTAGTGTTTTGGCCCTGGTCCCTCCTTGGACATGTGCACCTCGACATAGGCCAAAAGCTTAAGTTGAGGGTGGCTAATGCAAAAAGTGACCTCAATTTTGGCTCTGATCCGACATCGCATATTGTGCACCTCAACTAATGGAAAATCCATAAGTTGAAAGTAGCTATGAAAGTGGAAACCGAAAGAAACATGGTGTGAAAAGATTTTGCTGTTGAAAAAGAGAAAAAAAATGTGAAGAGGATGTGACTTTGTACCAAAGAAAATGAATAAAAATGTCAAAAAAAAAAAAGTAAGGAAGAAGAAGAAAGCAAAAAAAATTAAGGGTTACAAAGTCTAAAGTCACATCCATGTGCAAAGAAATGTGGTTAAGAGCTTAAAATGGAAGGATGTCAAATCTAGGTCAAGGAAGACCTAAAAAAGCCAATTTAATGGCAAGGAGGGTAGAAAGTCACTAAAGAGTACCCGAATGTACCACACCTGGCCCTAAGCCTACATTACAAGCTAAGAAAGTCCTATCGTGATCCTAGCAACTAGTTTGGAGAGTTTAAGCAGTGAAAATAAGGGCAAGCTTATGGTATAGAGCACTAACTGTACTTAAAATTACATCTGAGCGTGACTGTTGAATGAATTCTTGTACTCAAAATCATATTTATTTTGTGAAAAAGGGATTTCATTTGGAGTAAGGGCACTAGTTACATTGTCGGAAAGTTTGTAGTTTGGAGATAGTAAAACAATATATGTTGTGTGTTGATTGGTCAATCTTTGTGATATTTTGATCTGCACAAGTTAGCTTGTTGAGTCTAAGAGAAATGATTTGCACTCAAAAAGAGAGTCGGAGTAGAGAGCCATGTGATTGCTTGTGCATTGATTGCTTGCTTCTATACAAGTGTCGTTTAGAGTCTTAGTGCGTCGCTTGACAACAAAAAATGAATTTAAGTTGAGGGTGTTGATATAGCGTGAGTTTATGGTATTTTTAATACATTTCACTTAAGAGTTATGTGTGGCTAGGCCATTTTGTATTGGTTTATATATATTTTTATCATGTTTGCAGGAAGTAAGTTCAGATGCAGACATTGAGAGACACAACTGAAGAATGTGCAAAAAAGGGCATATATGGATGTGATTGATGGACCGTAGGTCAAATCACATTCCGTAGATGTTGATCGTATTTGGACGGGCAATGCTTGAGGGAGGTCAGGGAATTCTTGACCAAGTGTGGAACCACGGTTGCAAACCACGGACCGTAGATCATCCTACGGGCCATACTGCAGTTCCATCAAATCATTCAGAGAGGGGGTTCTAGTACCTGATTTTCAAGATTCTAAGTGTGGAGCTACAGAGAAGGATCCCTGGACCATAGATCAAACCATGGTCCGTATTGTTCATCCATCGATTGAATCAGAGAGTGAAGATTTTGAAGCTAAAAATACTGCCCAAGTCCTGAACCATAAAGGGACCTACGGACCGTAGGTCAATCCATGGTCCATAGGTCGGTGTCATAGATCGAAACCACGTCTTGAAACATTATTTCCTTATTTTGTTTCGTTTTTAGTTAGGACTTGCTTTTATATATATATAGGGCATGTAATACTCATTTTTGGAGGTTAGACTTTATCACTTTAGTTCTAATTTTTGGTTTTAGAGACTAACTTGCATCTTTAGCAATTCTAGATTTCCTAAGTTGGTTTTGAAGATTTCTACTTAGAAATTCAATTTGAGGTTCTGGGTTTCTTCCACTTATTACGTAAGTTCATGATTTCTTCATCTAAAAATATGGATTGTGTTCTTGCTACTATGGGTAAATAAATCCACAACTAGGGTTGTGGGAACCATGAGCGATTAACAAAGTATGAATAGTAATTAATTAATTCTTGAATAGAGTTATTGGGTGCACTTATAATTCTTTCGTTTAAAAGTTTTTTCAACGAGTGCACGCATTAGAACTCACCTTGTTGCTACTTGCCGAACCAAGTAGGTAGTTAATAAAACAAGAATTATCAACATAGATCTAGTGTGATACTATCCAATAGTCTAATGTCAGTTGGTGTGAGGGTGAAAACTAAGCCATAATTGATGTGATATATAATTTGACGTAAAGGTAAGGGTTAGTAAATTATACACATGTAGCCGGACCAAGATGCGGGGTGAAATTTTCTAGTCGCAGGAACAAGGAATTAGAGATACCTAACTTGTTGCTTTGCATGTAATACAATAGGAAAGGATTACTATTACTAGGATTACCGCATTATGAGCTTATAAGGAACACGTACACCCCTTGATAACAACTAAAGTTTGAATCTTGCTCACTGATTATTCGCTTAATTTCTAGAATATTTTTCACAAACCCCCCCCCCCCCCCCGCCCACCCCTTTGCTTACTTGTCTCAGAAATACGTTGACTAAACGAATATCATATTAATTTAAGTTTAAGTCTAAATCATATTCCTCGTGGGATCGACCCCAACTTTTATGATGGGTTTTTTACTTGATGACAATCACTTATTCATTGTTAGAGAGGTGTAATTCGAGCGTATCAAACACCATTTAGAGGAAACGGAGCGTGAAAAAGATAGGTATGTCTCTCCCCACGACTGTCGAAAGGCTAAAAAATCTCAAGGTGGCCCTATGAAAGATATGTAATTTTATGTATCAGGACACTTCTTCCAATTCTAAGTGCCAACGATCATTAGTCAGTAACATAACCCAACTAAATGATTTGGGGCCGAATCCCACAGGGAGTAGTACGTGTTTGAGAATCAATAGGTAAATATGAATATGTTCAAGTCAATCATAGGAATAAAAATTATAGAATAAAAACATCATTTAAATTAAGGGTGAAACAAGTGTTAAATAACAGGGGGGATTTGATTGTAATTATCAACTACAACAACAACAAATAACACAAAAATAGCAATATTGAGACAGGTTCTTGGGATGTGATTCGATTATAGGCTAATATAGACAAATTGATAATTGCAACTGTTAGTAAATAGCTGTAAATTAGTGAATAAGTTAGACTTTAATAGGAATAAAGTATTCCTTGAACAATTTACCCTGAATCAAGTTGGTTGCTCTCGAACACCAACAAGCAATCAGTTATGAACGGCCTGTGCTTTACTCTGTTCACTCTCTGATGTTAGCGTAATCAAGACATAACTTCCAATGCAGGTATTTACGATCGTACAAAAGTAAAGTAACCCAACGAAGGGTTAGGACCTTTCCAACAAGGACTGGTTTTGAGAATTAGTAGAAAAATAAAATTAAGTTATAATTAGTCATAGCTGAAAACATTGTTGAATACAGACATATTAAATCTAAGGGGTGACACAAAAATGTCAATTAACGATGGGGTTTTGTCACAAGTAAATAAAAGCAAGTAAAAATGCAAAGAGTACTAATCAAGGAGATGGGGTTCTTGGGATGTGGTATGAATATGGGACAAAATAAACTATTGGGTACATGTTTTTCACAATAAATCTGTTGAATATTTGTGACTATGCTAGACTATACTGGGGGTAAATTCTCTCTAGAGCAACTTACCCCATATCAAATGGGTTCCTCTCGGACACCCACTTGCCACATGAAAAACAATATCTGCCTTAGCCCACTCACTTTCTTGAACTGAGTGTGTGGGAGAAGGACTAGGGTTTACTCTCTCGAGCTAAACCACATGTCGACCCACTCCCACCGGCCATCAATTTAGTAGTCTTAGTTTTACGACCACTCTCTCGAGCAACCCGTAAACACAAAGGTGAAATCATATTTGCAAGTACAATTTCATTAAGTTCCAATACAACTACCAAACTAATTCACATCTAAACAACAAATAAATCATTAAGAAGAAAGACCCAAGAGATAATCTAACCCATATTCAGAAAATCGCACCCTAAGAATTGAGGTTTTAGCTAGACATGAAAAAGGAATAGAAATTTATACCAATATGAATTTGCATTCAAATGGGTATGAAGATTTAAGTCTTCAAACAAGCCAAGAGCAAAGAATCCACAAGACCTAAGTCCAATTTGTTGGAGTTGAAATCTTGTGAACCTTCATGTTCTTAAAACCATCTCCAAACATAGAACTCAAAAATTCTATATCAGAAATTCTATAATAAAAATCTGATGCTAAGCTACAACTTTTCAATGAATAGTTAGAGTTTTTAAAAATATGCGCTGCTGCGGATCATTCGGCATCGTTAGTAAGCATCGGTGATCAACTCGGTGATCCGCCCTTTTGTCTTGTTCATTGCCGTCTTGAGTTAGCCTTCAGCATCGTCGTGTTTTGGTTTATTAGGCGACATAGTACTGCTTCTGGAACTGCTTAGCGATACGCCGATTGCTACTTTTAACCACCTATTGGATCTTTTCCTTTACGGCTCAGCACACTGGAATAATCGGCGAGGATAAGACCTTTTGGGAACTCACCGAATAGGTTCAGCGGTCTGAAATCTTCATTTCTTCGATCTTTCAGCTACTTTTGTTCCTTTTTGCTAAGTAGTGTCCACCCTTTCCCTCAAACTTCAAATACCTAAAACTTAAGAGTTTTCATTATATATTGAGATAAAAAATGCATTTGAGGACACTAAATCTATCAAAATATTTCCCTAAATGATTCCAATTTGTAGAGTTATCAACACCCCCAACTTAAACTTTTGGTCATCCTCAAGAAAACTCAAGTTCAGCCGTTCAAAAAGGTTGTCTCGAATAGTGCTACACAAGACTCAATCATAAATGCACACAACAAGACTCAATTTACTTATAGAAAGATCAAATGCACACTCAAAGATTCAAGTTGTGACTCACCAATATTAAAGTACCTCATGCTCACAATACTTGGTCCAAATGCAAGTTGAAGCTTAACCAAAGTGTTCAGATGCTCTCACACAAGGAATGATTCCATATTCTTATAATGGTTCATAGTTTAAAGCGTCGGAATCAAATGAAACGCTCACACTCACAAAGAAGAACACAATTCGTGCTTTCACCCATAGGTTTGCCCGTATTTTCCGATCAACATTTGTTTCGGCTCACCCAAGATCAAAAAGGTCTTTTCAAGGCCTGTAATGGGGCTTAGTGCAAAGGTATTGTCATTTAATTCTTACTGACTTTCATTCTCATGAAATTTGGTGCACACAACACTTCCTTTCCTTTTCATTCATCATTCTCCTTAGTGCTCATAAGTCATCCTATTATTTACATTCCATGGATTGTTTGGGATACCTATTTATTTTGTACTTTACTCCACAACTTTCTTTTTCATTCTTTTTCTTTTTGTTCTCTTTTCTCTTTTTTTATATGGTGGCGTTCCATTTTTCTTGAAACCATGAGTAAGAGAAGACTTTCCTTGCACTTCTTGACTTGCTCTTATCTTTTCACCACACGCCCAACTTAGTCTTTTGGACTAAGTTGGCTAATCAACTAACCATAACTTCATGAGGATTTTGGGTAATGGATAAAGAAAGGTTACAATTTCATCAAGTTTCTTATAAAGAAATGTAAGGCTCTAGGGGTGTTCAAAAGCGGTTCACAAACTCATAAGGTAGGTCACAAAAGAGGTATATGTCAAATTCGCACACACACTTAGAAGTTACCTAAGATCATATCAAGAGATAGCATCACTTAGTTGACCGGACCAACGGGGCAAATTCTAGGATCTATCATGCATGGTTCAAAGTAAGCTTATCACACTAGGCATCAACATTACAGTAAAACAAGACTCCACACTTTCGCTAGTGTTCAATGATCATCACAAGAGACTCAATTCAATACTAGGCTTGTCATAACGAGATGCAAAGAGTTCACATATTGTCTATAAAACTTCATTTTGCCTCATCGTAGCCGTGCATTCATGTCTGTTTGATTGAGAGTAGTATTCAAGTTATCGGTGTTGATCCGAACCAAGGCTTATATTTTGCAAAACAACAGCCACATTCAACACACAAGAGGTGGCAAAATTTTAGGATGGATCAAAATAATTTTTGCAATTTAAAATAAAAGGAGCCCAAGCTCAAACATGCACATAAAAAAAATATCAAACAAAATTTTTAAACAGATCAACCCAAATACAAACAAAACACAAACATCAATAGCACACAAAGGTAGGCATCACCCCACCACAATTAAAAAGTATTTGTCTTCAAGTGCAAATGAAGTAAAGTATCCAAAAGTAAAAGTAAGTAAGAGAGAGAGGGAGGTAAAGAAAAATACTGTCTACATGGTTGCTCCATCTATCTGGGCATCAGTGCCTGAAGTGTCAACCTTGAATTTGATAATGGCCCCCGGAGCTTCTTCAAAAGATTCAGCAGCAATTGACTTATGAAGATTGTACAAGTCAAGATCCAATAAAAAGGAGTGGATCGCTGTGACGAATCCGCGTCTCCACGAAGTAATAATGGGGTCTCGAGGATTTGTTCTCTTGCTAGCAGTGGGTTTCTTGCCCTCATTATCCATATTGGGAGGATTTGTTGCCTTTGTATTTTTTCTAAAATCTTTCTATCTTGTTTGTCGGGATGGCATATCTCTTCCAGCTACTTTTGGTCTAGCTATTTTAGTTGGTGAAGTGCGCATCTACTTAGGTTGTTTGCCGAGTGCAGTGCATAAAGAATACAACGGTGCAGACCAAGGGCGAAAAGGAAATCTTTTGGCGAGGCGCCGAATGCGTTCGGCGACATCATGCTTCTCGCCTAAAGTTATAGAATTCAACATCATACTAGGCATTAAATTAAAGGCGTGATAGAGATTCAAGTAGAACCGCTGAGTGATTTGGCAAGCTCGACCCAGCTAGCCAAATGAATGTGCTAGCTTTTGACCCAACTTCCCGAATTCAATCCCGCAACCCCCTAAAACAAAAATGAGGCATGCATAACTCAAATTAGGCTTAGACCCAATGATAATCACGCACAACCCATGATTTTCATCCAATTTGAAGTGCAACTTAAATAATTAACTATTTAACCTAGTACGGGCAAAATTCGCAAACCTTATAGGCGAAAAAATACTCTAATCCAACTAGAGAGGTCCAGCACACATCATTAAAGTAATGGCATTTCATTTTAGTACAACTTTCGAGCAAATAAAAGTAGGGCTTAGAAACTAACCTTAGATGCGGATTTTGATGCTACTGAGATGCTACGTGGAAACCCAATCCAGATCAAAGCATAATTTAATAACCACAACACAATAGAGATGCATCGATCTTGAGAATAAAAGTATGTGCGAGTTTGTAAAGTTTGAAAATGAGGAAGAGCATAGGAGATTGGAACTTTTAAACCTTTGGCTTAAAAAACTATCTAGTTCTTACCGACTCGGCAATATTAGTTGTGAGAGCCAAACCATTCGGCGTCATGCTGAACAATCACCTTCCTTGCCAAGTTTTAAAGAATCGCCCAATTAATGTGGAGATCCAAACGGCGATACAAATTGGTGTGGTTAAGTTGATCGGCAACTCACCACTTCTTTCTTTGGGCACGCCGAGTTTTACAGGCCGTAAATCCAAGATGGGTTGGATCAAACGGCGACGTGAGTAGGGTCACCTAATATTTTTGCGACTTGCCAACAAACATTTCCCTCACCAATCTCTTTCTTTCCAAATGCTTCCCACACTTCTTCCTACACAATTAACACACCATTATTTATAAAACCAACATAAAGAAATAAAGGGTTTTGGGTTGCCTCCCAAACAGCGCCTTAGTTAACGTCGTGGCTTGACGCAAATTAACATCTACTCTTCATCCTTGAAATCGGCCATAATGTAACTAGGTGAGTCCTCGACAAATAGTGGATAGCGACCTGATATTAACTAATCTATTTGGGCATCTTGTAGTTGTATTGTCATGGAGTTAGAGGTTGTCGCTTGTTTCAGCATGTCAATGTTTTCTTTTGTTTCAGTCAACATCTTTTCTTGTACGTCGATCTTTTGTTGAATGAGTGAGAAAAATTTGTCATCTTGTACGCCTTCTTTCTTCTTCCCCTTTGTACACTCTCGTAAAGAGAAGTGCTTGTCTTTTTTCGAGGCTTGTGCTTCCAACTCCATGACTCGTTTGGACAAAATGTCTACTTGAGTTACTAGTGCATCCCATTCGGGTTTCTTTTGGACTACCTTGTTGGTTTCAACCATGCCATAAAGGAGATTGACTAGTACTTCATAGGGCTGGTGTATCACAATACCCGTGAAAAGTTTATCAGTGATTCTTCTATTTTTGGGTCTAAGACCCCTATAGAAGCATTCCATTAGTGCTTTGTCAATCATCCCATGAGATGGGCATGGTTCTAGCACTACTTGAAAGTTCAGCCACATAATCTGAATGGTTTCATCCGCTACCCGTTTGAATGTTAGGAGGTTTTCCCTAAGATTCAACAGTTTCAAGAGGGGGTGATCTGTTTGATATCCATAATGATCCTTCATATCAATGTTAACGCTTCAATACACAACCAAGCAAAACAAAACTAAAAGTAAAGTAAATGCACTACAATTAAGAAGAACAAAAATTCTACTAATCTAAGAATTCTCAAATAACACCACTCCCCTCGGCAGCAGCGCCATTTTAATGTTTGTGTAATCAAGACACAACTTCCAATGAAAGTGTCTACGGTTGTACAATAGTAAAGTAACCCAACCAAGAGTTGGGATCATTCCCACAGGGAGTGGTTTTGAGAATTAGAAGAAAAATAAAATTAAGTTCTAATTAGTCATAGCTGAAAAGATTGTTGAATAAAAATAAAGTAAATCTAAGGGGTGACATGAAAGTGTCAATTAACAATGGCGTTTTGTCACAAGTAAATGAAAGCAAGCAAAAATGCAAAGAGTACTAATCAAAGAGATATGGTTCTTGTGATGTGATAGGAATACGGAAAAAACTAAACTATTGGGTACATGCTTTTGACAATAAATCTGTTGACTATCTGTCACTAGGCTAGACTATAGTGGGGGTAAATTCTCTCTCGAGCAACTTACCCCGAATCAACTGGGTTCCTCTCGAAAGCCCATATGCCGCATGAAGAACAACCTCCGTCTTAGCCCACTCTCTCTCTCACTGAGTGTGTGGGAGAAGGACTAGGGTTCATTCTCTCAAGCTGAACCTCATGTTGACCTACTCCCATCGGCCATCAATTTAGTAGTCTTAGTTTTACGACCTCTCTCTCGAGCAAGCCGAAAACACAAAGGTGAAATAATATTTGCAACTTTAATTTCATTAAGTTCCACCACAACTACTAAACCAAATCATATGTTAACAACAAATAAATCATCAACAAGCAAGACCTAATAGATAATCTAGCCCATATTCACAAATTCACACCCTAAGAATTGGGGTTTTAGCTAGGAATGCAAAAGAGATAGAAATTTATACCAATATGAGTTTGCATTCAAATGGGTATGAAGATTTAAGTGTTAAAACCAGCCAAGAGTGTAGAATCCACAAGACCCAAGTCCAATTTCTTGGAGTTAAAACTGTTACCTTCAAGTTCTTCAAAACCCTCTACAAATTTAGAACTCAAAAATTATATATTAAAAATATGTTGCTAAGCTACAACTTTTCAACGAGCATTTATAGTTTTCAAAAATCTATGCTACAGCGAATAATTCAGCATCATTAGTCGGGATCACTTATCAACTCGGCGATCCGCCCTTTGGTCTAGTTCATCATTGTCTTGCGTTTGACTTCAACATTGTTGTGTTTTGATCATTAGGTGACATAGTACTACTTTGCGGAACTGCTCGGTGATACGCCGAATGCTCCTTTTCATCGACAATTTGATCCTTTCCTTCAGGGCTCAGCACACAGGAACAAAAGGCGAGGATAAGACCTTTTGACAACTTGCATAATGGGTTCGACGAATCTCAGATCTTCATTTCTTCGATCATTCAGCTACATTTGTTCCTTTTTTATGTGTAGTGTCCATGCTTTCCCTCTAACTTCAAATACCTGAATCTTAAAGGATTTTCAACAGATATTGCGATAAAATTTGCATTGGAGGACACTAAATCCATGAAAATATAGCTCTAAATGAGTCCAATTTGTTGACTCATCACTCTCTCGAGCTGAATGTATGGAAAAGAGTTTAGGATTCACTCTCTTGAGCTGAACCCATGACAACCCAATACCCACAGACCATCAATTCAATAATCTTGGTTTTTAAACCTCTCTTTCGAGCATGCCAAACACAGGAAGTTAGGACTGCATTTGCAACTACAACCCTTTAATTTCAACATTAATTACTGAATCAAATCACATCTAAACAAGATTTACACAAGCAATTAGCAATACCCAGTAGCTATATCAACCCATAATCACATAATCACACCGCATGAATTGGTGTTTTAGCTAGACCTCATAAAAAGAAAGAAATCATTACCAAAATGTGTTTCCATTAACTGGGTAAGATTAATTCCGTCTTTACAAAGGTCCAAATTGAAGATTCTCACAGACCCACATCCAATTTCTCAAAAATGGAAACCTTTAATTCTGAAAAGCTGAGGAAAAATTTTGTCTCAATACTCTCATTTCGAACTCAAAAACTCTATCAAAACTTTATTATGTCAAAGATAAATCTTAAACATAATGTTTGAAAATGTATTTATAGTCGCAAAAAATATGTTGCGAAGGACCATTCGGCGCAATAAGTTGGGATCATCGATTAGTTAGGCGATCCGCTCTTTGGTTAATTCCATCGCCTTTTTTCTGAGGCCCTCAGGATCCTCTAGTTCTATAACTTTGGGCGATCCAACCCTCCATCACAGAACCAGTCGACGACACGCCGACTGCTTCTTCCTCTAGCCAACTTGATTTTCTCCCTCGGGGCTTGGCACACTAGAACTTTAGGTGAGGTAACAACCATTTGGCAACTCGCCCAATGGATTAAGCGATCAACATGCCTTCTTTTCTTCGTTCTTTCAGCTGCCTTGTTCTTTTTTCCTCGTTAGTGTCCATGCTTTGTTCATCAGTCCAAATACCTAGAAATTAAGAATTTTATATTAGTTATTGGCACAATTTGGGACTCATCAACACCACCAACTTAAACTTTTGCTTGCCCTCATGTAAATCTCAAGTTTAGCAGTTCAAAAATGATTTCTCAAACAGTACTACACAAGACTCACACATGAATGTGCACAAAAAGACTCAACTTAATCATGCAATGATCAATTGTGTACCCAGGATTCAAGTTGTGACTCAACATTACCAATGATTCCCAAGCTCACACTACTTGCTTCAAATGCCTTCACACAAAGAACGATTCCATATTCACCCACAATGGTTCAATAATTTAAAGCTCTCGAATCACAATCAACACTCACACTCACAAAGATGAATACAATGCATAATTTCACCCATAGGTTTGCCCTTACTTTCCAATCAACACTAATCTCAGCTCACTCAAATCAAAAAGGTCTTTTCAAGGAATGTAACGGGGCTGAATTTAAAGTTATGGTAATTTAGGTTCAGTGACCGCTATCCTTATGAAATGTGGTGTGAAAAAACACTTCCTTTCCTTCTCCTCTTTATTCTCATTTATGCTCATACGCCACCCCATTATTCACTTTCCATTGAATACCGAACAACCCATTTTCCTTGCACTTTCATAAACTTTTTCATTCTTTTTCATTATTTTTCTTTTTCATTTTTCTCTCCTCTTTTTTTTTTTTTTTTTTTTTTTTTAATGGAAGGGGTTCAATATTTTTCAAAACCATAGGTAAAGGGGACTTCTTTGCACTTTCTGATTTACCTTCTCTTTTCACCACACCACCAACTTAGGCTTTTAGCCTAAGTTGGCTATAAACACAAACCACATCTTATGAGGATTACGGATGAAGGGATAACAGAAGGTCACAATTTCATCAAGTTTATTCCATAGAAAGGTTAAGGCTCAAAAGGTATTCAAGAAAAGTTCACACACTCAGAAGGTAGGCCACATAAGACTAACATTACATTGCCTAAGATAATTTCAAAAGATTGCATCACTTAGTCTACTAGACCAATAGGGAAAATTCTAGGTTTCATTACACATGGTTCACGATAAGCTCATCACACAAGGCATTGACACCAATGTCAAACAAGACTCCACACTTTTGCTAGTGTGCAATGTTCATCGCAGGAGACTCAATTTGATAACTTGCTAGTCACAACGAGATGCAAAAAGTTCAAATATTTCCTAAGCAACTTCAATTGGTCTCATCGTAGCCGCACATTCATTTTTGTTCGATTATAAGCACTATTCAAGTCATCGGTGTTGATCAAGACTGATACTCAAATTTTCTAGAGAACAACCACATTCAAACAAAAACAAGAGGTGGCACACATGTTTTTAGAAAGGTCCAAAAATCATTTACAATTAAAACAAGGAGCCACAAGTTCAATCATTCACAAAAACAGTACAAAACACAATATATATCAAAAGACCCAAATATACGAATAAAATAATAATCATAAAAGATGGGTCTTACCCTACCACAAACAAAATTTGTCCTCAAATGCAAGAAATAAAATATCCAAAAGTGAAAAAAGATAAGACAAAGAATGAGGTAACAAGGAATATTGTCTACATAGTCGCTCCATCTGCTGGGGCATCAATGTCTAATGCGCCCCTATTGTCCTGGGCATCAATTCCCAGAGTCACCATAGAAGTAATGGGTCCACTAGGAGCAGCCATGGACATCTCTGCTAGCGATGTCTAAATCGTCGACTGTACAATTGCCTCCTCAAGATTTGGCAAATCTCTATATATGGTTTCCCCAGTCAACTCTATCTGCTCCATGTCGTTATCTGCCTCCGACTCATCAGTTACTACATCATCCCAATGTACATCTCCGATGGTAGCTGGAGGAATCTCAGAAGTCTCTGGGGCATCAGCATCATCAGTGGTCTCCAGTAGTGAAATGAAGTTAGTAGACTTTAGATAGTCCACGTCCTTCCTAAGATCTGCAACTTCAACTTCCAAAGCAGTAACCTCGGAGGCCTCCCCATGTCTTCTCTCAGAAGTCTAAACTCTCTCAGTAAGAGTGTCAATGGAAGTCTGGAGGGGGTTAAGTGTAGCTAAAATGGTAGCCTCAATCATCTATGGCACAACAGCCTCCAATCTTATAGCTCTCACAACAGCCGAATGGGTAAGGTGACTCATCTTAAGAATCATCACCTAGGTAATCTTGGCTGGCTGGAAGGAGGTAAAGGCACCCGGGGCCTGTGAAGAAAAAGAAGGAGCAGATGTACCTAAAGGCCCATTAGTCGAAGTAGGCAAAGATGCCTCTACAAGTATCGAACCAATGTCCACCTCTGGGGATATATCCACCGGAGTTGCTCTTCTCATGTCGGCCTCCTCTTGTGTGTACTCGACCTCAATATGCTAGATATCAGTTGAGGAAGAAGGGGTAACCTCAATATCCCTCATATCATCTTGGGGCACTCCAACATGACGGCACAACTCCGTGATCATGAGTGGGAATGGGAAGGAGGTCTGACTCTGCTAGGCCCTCAAAGCCATCACTTGCTCTATCAGGAGTCCCAGGTTATGCTTCTCTGGGATATGATCAACCCAAGGCATGCTGCCTTAGGGTGGCGTAGGATGGACTCGTTATGAGATGGCATGATGGTGTTGCTAATGAAGCCAAACCAGAATAGAGGAGCAATACTCACATCCCTCTTATCTATGGGGATCCCTACTTCGATCTACCTCGGGGTGGTATCGAAAATCAATTAAGCCAGCCAGCCCTTCAAGTCATCGAATGACTTAGTAGCCAACAAACCCTCATATGCCATTATGGCTCCAAGAGCCCTGCCAAGTACAGTATTAATGTACTCGCTGCTACATCCAACTTCCTTACCCCAGACCATGATCGACTTAACCAGTCTGAACTCATTGGCCTTCTTCTTGCTCTTCGTAACCAAGTCACCATATGCATAGTAGAACTCCTGAACTAACATAGAGATGTAGGAGCCTCATGGCCTGTGAACTTCTCAAAATGGTGGAAATAAAGGGTGTCCCTCACCTCGGAGTATCTGCCCTCAAGGCCCTCTATAGATAATAACTTCTCCCCTAGGACAATTTGCAATCCATCAAATTTCAGACTGCTAAGTAGCCTAGGAGGAGAATCTACTAGTGGCACTGGAGCAACAGGATGTGCCAAAGCTGGCACTGAATCTGCTAGGGTGGAAACTGGAAGGACTCTAGCTGAGTCAGGGTGAGATCTAGCACGAATCACAGCCCGTCGGGACTGTAAGGGTTGGTCATCTTTCGGCTCAAAGAGTGCGGTATAGGAGCCCTCAGTATTGGAGTTGCATTGTGGTGCGTTAGATACGGGCCTTTTTGCTTTGTCGTTGCCTCCTTTTGGAGGCTCTGTTCTTCCCTTTTTAGGAGGATTTGTTTCCCCTTCGTTGACCACAATACCTCATGCCATTTAGCAGGGTGGCATATCAAGGTTAGTCCTTGCCATATCCGCAAAACATCCAAAAGAGTTAAAAACAATTCAATCAAATTCACAGGAAAATACATGCAAACAGACTCGCCAAATCTCTTTGGCGACCTAGATCGAACTCGCCAATAGGATTGGCTGAAAAATAAAAAAAAAAATTTGCATGCCGAGGAAGTGAAGGGCCTTTCAGCGAATCACCGACAACTTCGAGAAAGCAAGGACTAGCCCGCCAAAAGTTACTATGCTAAAAGGGATAGAGGCGCAGACAGAAATGCTATCAAAAAGGACTTTCGGCCAGTCGCTGAGTGCATTCAGCAACCTTAGGCTTCTCACCGAAAGTTACAAACCAAACTTCAAATTTAACACGAAATTAAAGGCAGTATGGGGAACTTCGGCGAACCTACGATTAATTTGGCGAGCTCGACCCAACTTGCCAATGACCCAACGTGCGTTTCAACACAACTTCTTAAATTAAACCCTGTAATGCTCGAAAACAAAATCAAAACACGCACCCATAAAATTAAGCCAAGACCCATTACACCCATGCCCACGAGATACTCAGAATTTTCCCGATTTTGCCAAATTTGGCCATTTTACGACTTTTGCCTTTATGAATGACATTAACTGCTCCATCATTGGGAAAATTACATCATTTGGCTCAAATGCAGGTTACTTAGACTTCACCTAACTAGACCCAACAATATGCAAGCACAACCCCACATTTTAAATCAATTTTAAGGCACAAAACACACGGGAATTCAACAAGAAAGGAATTTGGGCAAAATATTCGAATTAGCATAGGAACTCTAGCATACAACCACTATCAGAGAAGCCCAACACACATCACTAAGAAAAATTCAATTGCAATAGAGTCCAAATTGCTAAAAATTAATTTGGGGTTCGGAAAATCATCCTTAAATGACAAATAATCAAAATTTGAAAAGCTAGGTGGAAAAGATTACAACTACGAGCACACAAACAATGATTCAAATAAAGTAAAAATACAAAAATATAGAATACTAAAGTGCGGGTGTGATTTTGGGAAGTTCAAAAGTGAGGGAAAATGAAAGAGTTTGAAAGTTTAAACCTTTGACCTTTAAAAATCGTCCAATTCTTTCCCATTCGGTGACATTAGTTTTACTCACCCACCCACTCGGCGACATGCCGAGTGGGCACTTAGCTCACCGAGTTTTACGAGACCTCCAATTTCAAACAGTTTTAAGTTCTACGGCGGTCCAAGTCAGGTTCGACGACCTGTTCGGCAATGTGCCGACTTGACTTTAGCCCACCAACCTCCACTTTTCAAACACATTCCACACTTTGTCCTGCACAACCAACACATCATTATTTCATAGTCAAAAAGTAAGCAGTAAAACCTTGGGTTGCCTCCCAAGAAGCGCCTTAGTTAATGTCGTGGCACGATGCAAGTCCATGCTCAAACCTCACTCTTAGGGTTGACCATACTGTCACTAGGCAATATCCCTTGTTGTCTTGGGTTTAAATGAGACAAGATATGACCCATTTGGTTCTCCAACTACTTGATATAGATGAAATAAGAGGTAACCACTGGATAAGAGTCGACACATTTTCTTTCATTTATTCCAAATCTTGTCCAACCCCTCAACCTTGTTGACGATACGAGAAAGCATATCCTTAGAATGGCCACCTTCCAAATCCTTTGGCTTTTGATTCCCGTGGGTAGGCACATACCTATACTTCTCCCTATCCTTTCAATTGGGATTTCAATCCCTCCATTCTCTATCAAGATCTCTCCAACCTTCATCCCCGCTCCAACCTTGGTTACCACCCTGCCTCAAGTAGTTTAAGCGATAACCACCACCTTGGTTGGCTAGGAAATTCACCTCCTCATCATTCAAATCTTCGAACATGGCTTCTTCGAGATTAGCACACCCAACATTCACGACTTTGACACTCTGAGCACCAGCTCCCATGACTTTTTTAGAGAAACTGTCAAGTTGTGGCATCATCTTGGCCATGTTCTTGTCCGTCTCTTGGTGTTTCTCCATCTGCTTCTTGGACAATTTGTATGTGAGAGGAGAGACCTAGTCTTGCAGGTGTACCACGCCCAGTTGATTATAGTCATGCCATCCAAAAGCTGAGTTGCTATCACATAAGGTTGCTGCATCAAACCTCCAGGAGAAAGTTGGTCTGAAACACCCTTGTTTACCGAGTGAAGGCACCCATAAAAATGTTGCAGCAGCACACTGTCACGCAAGCCATGAGTTGGGCATTAAAGTACCAACTTCTTGAATCCCAGCTAAGTTTCATGAATTGGCTCGCCTTCCCGACGCTTATAGCTCTGAATGTTGTCCCGAAGTGTCATCATATTCAAGGGAGGGAAAAAATGCACTTGAAATGCGGTAACAAGTTCTTCCCAAGAAGTGATTGAGTCTGGTGGTTATTCATTCAGTCACTTACACGCTTCTCCCATTAGAGAGAATGGGAACAATCATAGACGGACCAATTCTTGGGATATATTCTTGAAAGAGAATGGTCCGAAAACATCAAAAAAATTTCTAATATGCTCGTAGGTATCCTCATGAGCCAAACCACCGAACTAACCCTTCAATTGCAAGAGTTGAAGCATACTGCTAGTAATACGGAACACCTTGTTCCCATAAACAGGTGGCAAGTGAATGACCCAAATTCCACCCATAAGATGATGGTCATTAACATTAGGCTCATTGACATCGTTGAGGTTGCCGATGTCATCTTGGTGGCCTACTTGGCTACCATTTCTTTCATTCACACTCGTACTTCGTGTTTCAAAACACAAATAGCCAAACCCAAAACAACAAATTAAGTAAGTTCAGTTATCACTAACAAGAACAAAAATCCAACTTAACTAAAATTTCTCAAACAACCCCACTCACCGACACTGGCGTCATTTTTGATTTCACATATCAAGACACTTCTTCCAATTCTAAGTGTCAACTATCATTAGTCAGTAATATAACCCAATTAAATGAGTTGGGTCAAATCCCACGGGGAGTGGTACGTGTTTGAGAATCAATAGGTAAGTACGAATATGCTCAAGTCAATCATAGGAATAAACATTGTCAAATAAAAATATAATTTAAATTAAAGGTTACACAATTGTCAAATAACATGGGGGATTTGATTGTAATTATGAACTACAACAACAACAAATAACAATAAAATAACAATATTGGGGTTTCTTGGTTTGTGATTCCATGATAGGCTAATATAGACAAATGGGTAAATCTAACTATTAGTAAATAGATGTAAAGTAGTGAATAAGCTAGACATTAATGGAAATAAAATTTCTCTCAAACAATTTACCTCGAATAAAGTTGGTTTCTCTTGAACACCAACAAGAAGTCAATGAAGAACAACCTACGCTTTAGTCCATTCACTCTCAAGAGCAGAATGTGTAGAAAAGTATTTAGGATTCACACTCTTGAGCTGAACCCATGAAAACCCAATACCCATAGACCATCAATTCAAAAATCTTGGCTTTAAAAGCTCTCTTTCAAGCAAGCCAAAAACACAAAGTTAGGACTTCATTTGCAACTACAACCCTTTAATTTCAACCACAATTACTAAATGAAATCACTTCTAAACAACATTTACAGTAACAATTAGCAATACCCTACAACTAAATCAACCCAAAATACATAATCACACCCCAAGAATTAGGGTTTTAGCTAGACATCATAAAAAGATAGAAATCGTTACCAAATTGTGTTTCCATCAATGGGTAAGATTAATTTCTTCTTTACAAAGGTCCAAATTGAAGATTATCAAAGACCCACTTCCAATAACTCAAAAAATGGAAACCGTCAATTGTTCAAAGCTATGGAAAAATATTGTCCTAATACTCTCAGTTCGAACTCAAAAATTATATAAAAACTTGATTATGTCAAAGATAGATACTAAACATAATTTTTGAAAATGTTTTTATAGTCACCAAAAATAAGTTGCGAAGGACCATTCAGCACAGAAAATTGAGATCACCGATCAGCTCGGCTATGCGGCCTGTGGCTAGTTCAATCGCCTTTTTGCTTTGGCCTCAGTATTCTCTAATTCTGTAACTTCTAGCGATCCAACCCTGCATCGCGAAACCATTTGGCGACATGCCGACTACTCCTTTCTCTCACTGACTTGATTTCCTCCTTCAGGGTTTGTCACTCTAGAACTTTAGGCAAGGTAACAACCATTTGGCGACTCACCCAGTGGATTAGGCAATCAACATGCCTTCTTCTCTCCACTCTTTCTGTTGCCTTGTTCCTTTATGCTCGTTAGTGTCAATGATTTGTTCCTCAGTCCAAATACCTGAAATTCAAGGATTTTACATCAGTTATTGGGACAAAATAGCATTTGAGGACACTAAATATATCCAAATAAATCCCTAAATGAGGCTGATTCATGTACTCTGCAATATGCTCTCAACATTCTCAAAGTGTTGAAAGCGATGAAAGAGGATGTCTCAACTCTCAATCAGACTGTGGCCTCTCACTAAGTCTCTATTAAGGAGATAGAGACCCAAATGAGTCAAATTTATTCACACTTGAATCGAAGACAACAAGTGGCGTTGTCTAGTGACACAATGGTAAACCCCAAAAATGAAGATTGATTTTGGGTACTTTCGTCGTGCCAAGATGTTAACTAAGTCGCTTCTTGGGAGGCAACCCAAGTTTTTAATGCTTTAGTTTTGATTTTGAATAACGGGTGTTGATTGTGTAGGTGAAAAGGGAAGAGTGTTTGAAAATGGGCAATTTCACAAGCCAAATGTCCAGTCACTGACATAGTGAAAAGGTCAGCGTGCCCGACTTAGACCACCATTGCACCAACCAAGCATGAAGTGAAAGTCTATAAAACTCATCAAGGTAAAGTATCACTCGACGCATCATCGAGTGGGTCGGCGTGGACGACTTACTCCATTGAAGGTGCTGCGAACTGAAAGGTTTGAAAGGCTAAAAGGTTTAATATTTCAAATTCTTTCATATTCTCTCATTTTTAACCTGATGAACTCTCACCCGAAATTTAAATCTTCAATATTTTATTTCTTGTACCTATTTTGCTTGTGTGAAATCATGATTGGAATTGGAAAACTTTGCCACCTAGCTTTTCAACTTCTACATTCGGCATATAGGTTTGTTTTTTGAATCCCGTACTTTTCTTTTATGGTTAAACTCAAATACAATAGGTATATTTATGATTGCATGAGTTGGGTAATTGCTTTAATTGTATTTTATGTGTCGGATTGCCCATAATTAGTTTGTACTTGTGCCTAAATGCATAAACCGATCGATTCTCATGCTTTGTGTGTTAAAATTGATTATAAATTATTGAGTTGTAGTAATTTTGCAATGGGTCTATTTGGGTGAAGTCTAAGTAAACCCAAGTTGTGCTAAATGATGTAATTTTCCAATGATGGAGAATTTGATGTCATTCTTTAGGACAAAAGTTGTCAAATGGCCAATGTTTATCAATTCACAGGAAGTCTAAGTACCCGAGGGCATGGGTCATATGGGTCCAGTGCTAATTGAATATTGTGTATGTTTGATCTAGAACTCGGGGGTTGTAGGCTTGATTTTGGGAAACAGGTTTGTCAACTGGAATGTTACTTCATTTGGCGAGCTTTGTTACGCTTGCTAAATAGTTCGGCGGTTTGCCAAAGTCCCCCTTTGATCACCCTTAATTTCTTTTTTTGGCTAAGTTTATTCTGTAAGTTTTGACGGGAAGCTTGACTCGTCGAAAGGTTCCTTAGATCACCCTTTCAGTGCCCCTACACCCTTAAAATACACTGTAATTTTGGTGGGCTACTCTAAGCTCATCGATTGGTGTCGGTGATTCGCCAAAGGCCCCCAAACATCACCGACATGCCTTAACTTTGGAAACTTTTTCAGCCTGTACTTTCGGCGAGCCCGATCTGGCTTGCCTCAATTACTTGGCGACTCATCGATTGATTAGGCGAGTCTTTCTCCAACTTTATTTTTGCACTTTTCTTGAACCATTTCTAACATGTTTATCTCTTTTTCACAGATATGGCCTAACCCGAAGTGCCAGGAAGAGACATGCCTCCTCGCAAGCTGGAAAAAGGAATCATTATAAATAGAGATGGAGCGGCTTCCAAAGCAAAGGCAGCCAAACTCCCTACCAAGGGTGGGAAAGGTAAAGGAAAGGGCAAGGCGGCCATGGTTGAATCATTGAAGGTTAGCTCTGACAGTGAGAGAGTCTACGCAACTCACCTTACCATATCAGACAGCGAGGCAGAACCCTAAGATTCTAAAGCTTCTATCTCTGAGCATGAGAATGACAAACTTCTACTTTCCCAGAGTGTAAAAATTCACTCAAAGAGGATTCATGATCCATCTAAGATCCGGGTACCTCCTTCTCCTCCATCTTTAGATCATATTGTGGTACTAGCACCACATATAAAGGGACTTCATCCGTGGTCTCTCCACAAACTATAGGTCGAGGAACTGTGGACAATCATTGAAGAAAAGAGGTTGTCCACTTATTAGTAGCATAATTATGTCATCCCAGAACGAGTCTATCCTCCAGCACATAAAGGGGGCCTTTGTTTGATCCATCATTGCAAGAAAGTGCATCAATTTACGTGAAATTATTTGACAGGAGATGGCCATGAGATCTAGGCCACGACAGAGATCTCTTTCCATTCCGGTGTTGATCGGCCAACTATGCAAATGGGCTTGTGTTCCACAAGATGAAAAGATGAATGTGGAAGTGACTCCCACCTCCTCTATTGCCATTTGGGGGATTAAGGCTAAGTACCAGAAGGATGAGGCTGAGAAAAGGAGGGCAACTCTAATGCGTGCATCTCCGGCTTTCGATATTGAGACATTACCTGCAGTAGCTGTATTGCCTACTCTGGCTACTGGGCCTTCATGTATTTCTATCTCTGCCCCCTTTGTGATACCATGTTCTTTTGCAGCTCCCCTACCACTTGGTCTGCTGCTAGCACTGTTCCATCCTGACCTCTCATTAACCAGGCCATACTGTTGTGGATTGGGCACCTAGCCCATTCTACTAATGTGTGTTCCTCCAAGATAGAGGTTGTGATTCCTGGGATGATTGAGAGAGCTGTCACCGCTGCATTGACAGCTCTTATAGATTTTATTAATACCCTTACGGTGAGGATATAAGTGTGTGAAAGAGGTCAAGGAGCCACTCATGAGGTGACAACCTTAAAGGGAGCGATAACAGAGTTGAGAAAAATATAAACTAACTACAGTCCACTGATATGTCTCTGATTTTTGGTACTATAGATATCACTGACGACCTTGACACAGATATTTTGGCATGTTCTGATGTGCCTCTGGCTACCATTTGAGATGAGGTTAGAGCTGATGACGCAGCTGCAGAGTCCAAAGCTGAGACTGATGAGGAGCAGCTTGGTGTTCATGAGGAGACCACTTATGGGGGCCTGACTGAGGTCGAGGAGGCTATGTTACATTCGATTAGCAATCATCATCAATATCATCAGGACATTCCAAGGCAGCATTAATAGCCTCTTATCACACTTGACCTTCATTCCCCGAACCACTACATCATCAACTAGTTTGAATGCAGTTGCCTGCTTCTTTTGCTGTGGTATTAAGGCTCCACAAGCAGCATAGAACTCCCAGACCCAATTAGGAATGTAAGGGCCACAGGGTTTGGTGAAGATAAGGAAGTTATGTGACCTCAGGTATAGAACTATTTTGAAGATAAAGCATGAAATAAAAGGCGATATGGGGAACTTCAGCGAACCGTCGAGTGGTCGGCCAGACCAAACTTGCCTACTTTCAACCAACTTCTCTAATTCAACCACACAATCCTTGGAAAAAAAATCAAAGCATGCACTTATTAAACTAAGACCCAATAAACCCATATCCCCGGGATACTTAAACTTCTCCTGGTTTGGCCAAATTTGGCCATTTGATGACTTTTGCCCTTAAGAATGGCATCAATCACTCCATCATTGATCAAAATATGTCATTTGGCATAATTGCAGGCTACGTAATCTTAACCCGACTAAACCCAACAACATTCAAGCTGAAACACACAAATTTGAAGGCACAAAATCATGAGAATTCAGCAATAAAGGTATTATGGGCAAAATTTTCAAATTAAAACAGGCATTCTAGCATACAAACACTATCAGAGAGGCCCAGTACACATCATTAAGATTAAATTACTATCAAATGAGTACAAATTTATAAAAATAAATTTGAAGTTCAGAAAACCAAACTCAAATGCTGAATAATCAAGATTTTAAAAGCCAGGTGGCAAAGATTCCACTCTGAACACAAATCTAACGACTAAAATATGGTTAAAATTCAAGAAATATAGATAAAATTTTGCAGGTGTGAGTTTTGGAAGATCAAAAGTGAGGGAAAACGAAAGAGTTTTAACGTTTGAACCTTTGGCTGGAAAAACCGTCCAGTTCTCACCCATTTAGTGACATTAATTTTGCTTGTCGACCCACTTGGTGAAACACCGAGTGGATAATTACCTCGCCGAGTATTATAGGTCCTCCAGTCAGTGTGGAGGTCCAAACTACCGACAAAGTCATGATCGCCGACCAGGTCGGTGATTCGCCCATCAGTTCCTGGGCTCGCCAAGTTTTACAGACTCAACTTTCAAATGGTCTTGAGTCCAACGACAATCAAATTCGGGCTCACTGATCTCTTCGCCAATGCGCCAACTATACTTTTAGCTCGCCAACCTTCACTTTTGAAACACTTCCTACTCTTTAACCTACACAATCTTCACACCTTTATTTATAAAGAAAAAATTAAATAGATAAACACTTGGTTTGCCTCCCAAGAAGCATTGTATTTAATGTCGTGGCACGACATAAATCCCCACTTAAGTTCCATTAGTGGGAGCTAGCTCATCTTCATAAGGCAATCTATCTTGTGTGTCTAGGTAGTAGCGAGACAACACTTGGTCCATTTGGGACCCTAGTAATTGAATGAGCATAGAATGCGAGGTTGTTATCTGGTTCAACATCAAGACATTCTCTCTTAACTCCTCCAACACTCTGTTGTGCTCTTCAACTTTGTGAAGAATGATTAAGAGGACCTCTTCAATTTTCTTATCCTATTTCTTCTTTATCTTTCGATGCTCGTGAGGAGGGATGTACTTGACCTTCCTTTTGGACACTACCTCCAATTCCATGACTTTCTTGGCCAAGACATCCAGTTGAGTAAATAATGTGGCCAATTCTTGGTCTTTTTATCTCTTTGTTGGTCTTGGCCATGCAATGAAGGAGTTGAGCTGCAATCTCATAGGAATGTCGCATCAAGCATCCCGAAGAGAGTTGGTCAGCCATTATTCTATTTTCAGGGCCAAGACCCCAATAGAAACATTCCAGAAGTATCTTACCCGGAATATCATGAGTTAGACACAGCTGGAATAAGGTCTTAAACATTTGCCACAACTCATAAATGTCGTCACCCTCCAATTCCTTCAAATTTAGGATGTTATCCCTAAAAATCATCAATATCAAAGGAGGGTGATCCATTGGGTCACTGTTGCTACCAGATATACTCCTTTATTATGTTCAAAATAGAAACAGAAAAACCAAAACTAAAAATTAAGTAACATCACTATGACTAAGAAGAATAAAATTCAACTTAACTAAAAATTCTAAACTAATACCACACCCCGACAGTGGCGCCATTTTATTTAATGACGTTTCAAAGACACTTCATCCAATACTAAGCATCAAGGATCGTAAGTTAGTAATATAACCAAGTTGGGGTCGAATCCCACAGAGAGTGGTACGTGTTTGGGAATCAATAGACAAGAATGAATATGTTCAAGTCAACTATAGGAATAGATATTTAAGAATAAAAACATGATTCAAATTAAGGGTGACACAAGTGTCAAATAACCTTGGGGTTTTGATTATTATTATAAACAACAATGGCAGGAAATAAAATTAATTAACAAGCAATGAGATGGGTACTTGGGATGTTATTTGATTATTGTAACGACCCTAAAAATGAATAAGTGAAACTAGAGCCTAACGTGTGTGTGTTAAAGTTTGGTGTGAGGTTTGATGGTGTTTGATGTGGTCCCGAGCTATGGTTGAGGGGTTTAGGGGTTAAACGTCAAGGTACGACTCCCCAAGGACCACCCTAAGAGTCCTTGAGAAGGACCCTAAGTCTAACGCCTAAGAAACTAAGGAAACCATGAGGTTCCCAAGACTGGGGTGACCTACAGATGGGGTTCACGCCCTATAGGTCCATCAATGCCCCGTGGATGGCTTCTATAGGTCAAGAGCCCAAAACAAGCCACATCCCTAGACCACAGATCAACAGGACGGGTTGTGAGTCTAGGTCTCGTGGATGGCACATATAAGTTGTCATGTGACACAGCCAAGTGAAGGGTGAAGTGGTAAATTCACCCTTTGTCTAGTTAAGTGTTTGGACGCTTATTTTGGGTTTATTTAGGTATTTTAAGAGTATTTAAACATTAAAACCCAATTTTAGATGTGATTCTTCAAATTCCCCAAATCAAAAGCCCACTTTGTCAAAATATCTTCTCTCTATAACTCCATTGAGGACAAAGAGAAGTAGAAGACTTAGGGCTTGAAGAGGAGGGCTAATTGTGTGGTTTTTTTTCATGGAATTCATCTATTAGAGTATGGTGATCCTTCATCTAGGGTTAACTTTCACCCTAGAGTCAATTTCAAAGAAGTTTTCAACGTTTTCAAGTTTATGAAAAAGCAAGGGTTTTACTCAATCTCATGGGTTCTTTCATCAAATGATTTCAAATGATAAATTTAGATTATATTGATGTTTAATTAATGATTTAAGATTAAAATAGACTATGAACCCATGAATTTCCCTTAATTTCTAAATTATGAAGTGGGTTTGATGATTATGAAAGCTTATGAGTGGAAGTTGCCTAAATTGCTTAAGGTTATTGAATTGTATCATAATCTATGCCTAATTATGGTGAATTGTTGGTGAACTGAGGATTTGTGATCATGGCCTTGAAAGGTCTAGTTATGACTTAATTATATGTTGAAGTAGAATTGTGCTTCAACTATTGATCCACTTGAAAGGTGGAGGTGTTTAATTACTTCGTATCTTTTGATCATGGTCTTGAAGGCATAGTTTCATGAATTGAAGTATTATCATGATATTGTATATGTGAATGTGATATGAAGGATTTGCACGTGAATTCAATGACAGAATGATGATCATGTATAGAATGTAATTGTGTTGTTGTTGATAGTATACTCTCAATTAACAATCATGAATGTAGATGATGGAATGTGAAGGGTTTCTATAATGTAATGGTGTATCATGGATTGGTAGACTTAAGGTGCCCTCCTCTTGATATATGAAAGTTATGTTGAATGTGATATCTTGAATTGGTAGCCTAAGACATCCTTTTCTTGTATTAATAAATGTGATCACAAATGAAGTATCTTGACTTGGTAGGCTTAGGCATCCTCTTCTTGAATAGTGAATGATTCTTGACTTAATGAGTTAATGATCATGAATCGGTAGGCCGGCCTAATGTTGGTAGACATTTCATAAACGACTAATCAATGTGTTGATGAGTTAGAATTGGTAGACCTAACATTTGTAGCCTTTCTTAAATAAATGAAGGAGTGTCTTGAGGTGGTAGACCTACTGTTGGTAGCCTTCTATAGAGGACTAATGAGGTATTTTACTCTATGTCTTGAACCGGTAGACCATGTAGTGGTGGCCCTTCATGATGAGTCTAGAATACAATGTGAATGTTAAACCTTAAAGTGGTAGACCTAATGGTGGTGGCCTACTTCTAGTGTAAGATGATGAACCTTGAAATGGTAGACCTAATGGTGGTGGTCCTTTCTTGGAAGATCAATGAGCTATCCTTAATATACCTTAAATAGGTAGACCAAATGGTGGTGTCCTTTCATGTGTATGTGTTTTGGGTTGGAAGGCCTAATGTTTATGTCCCTCTCAAGTACAATGTTGTAATGTGAATGAAATACTTTATGGGAATGTAGGCTAAGCACCGAGAGGACATGGTAAAATGGAAACTCTCCCAACGTTAGGCTAGGATTCCAATGAACATCTTCCTATCCCATAACTATCTTCCCTCATAAGATATTAGCTAGAGAATTCCATCTGAGCTAATGTTACCATTTTACCTTACGCATTTAGAACACCTTTTTACGGTGTGGGGTTACATGACGCCGAATTCCATGTGTAGCTTTCATGGTCTATGTCGGTTAAACACTTCTTCCCAGCATATGAGATATGCATTATGGTTTCTTTAGAGGTTCTACAAAATGTGGGTGGTAGTATCGGATGACATCCATACATTGCACGAGTGGGCTTTGAGAGGGTCATAGTAAATTATCTAAGTCTTAATGACTATTGTTTGAATGTCCTCCTAGGAAGAAGTTAAGAATAATGTTGATCTAATTTCTAATGAATGAAAATCCTCTAAATGATGTTATTGAGTAATGTTGACTCTTATATGCTTAAACGTAATAATGCATGAGACACTTGGATTGTAGTATGAGTACTTCCTTGTCATGACTTATTGTTTATGAATGTGCCTTGTCTATGGTGACTTCAAAGGAGTACTTAGTGTGAGTAGTATTATCGGATGCTACTTGCACAATGCACAAGTATGACTTACAGTTGTCTTAGATATTGGTCTTAATGTGATGATGTGATTCATGTAATGTTTATGTCTCTTATATGCTTTATTGTGAAAAGGTGGAAAGGATGAATGGTAAGTTCCATTTTGGTGGCCTTAAGGTGGTACCTTAGTGTGGGTGGTGGTATGGGATGCTATCCATACATTGCACTATATCTTGAGGGTTACTTGAGGTGAAGGCTTAAGGAAAAGTTAAAGATTTAGATGTTAATCTTGTTCAAATGTGAAAATGTGACATGTATGTTGGTTGTGACTTATATTATGCCTCTTATATCAATTTTTATGAAGTTTTACCAAATGGTATAAAAGCATGACTTTCAAATCATTGTCCTTTTTAAGCATGGTTTTGTATGGTCATCATACTTAGTACATAGTTGTGCTTACCCCATTCTTCTCCCTTGTTACCAAAGTGTACGGTTTGGAGATATTGGTGTTCTATGCTTAAAGGATAGGTTTCTAAGGTGCTTGAAGATGAAGACTTGGTGCGTCCTCATAGTTTCGAGGACAAAACCCATTATGTTTCTTTTATGTCTTTTGGTTATGTTAAAGCTTTTGTATAGGCTAAGACCATTATTGTATTCAAAGTATTAGATAGTTTGAGACATAGTGTACAATGTTTATAAAGTCTTCTGATTGTTTTTTTAATGAATGTCTTTTTGATTGTAAAGGAATGTTTTTAATTCTTCTCTATTTTCCTATATTCTTATGTTCAAGAATGCTATGAGGCTTGTATTAAACCCCTTCGGGGTCGAGTACACTGTGTTACATCTAGAGGGTCTCTCGGGTTGTGACATACATGGTATCAGAGTACAACATTTTGGAATGGTCTTAGGTTGTATCACACCACATCTAGTAGAGTTTTATTCATAATGTGAAGCAGGCCACATTATGAATAGGAGGCTATTGGGTGTTGAGGAAGTTTCACTTTTTCATTCTTCAAATCGTGCCATAGAGTTTTATTCTATAATTTCTTTCCCCTATCCCTTATGTGATGATCTATAGAGTATGACCACTTCAAAGGTGTGAGGGAGAAAGGGTTGGTTATGATGCCAACTATGGCTATGTGACTTTATATATGTGAAATGGAAGATTTTGATGTTCACTTTAGTATGAATGGGTTGCTTTATGGTTATGTGTGATATTGGCAGAAGGTTATGATGACTTTTGAGGTATGTTGAAAGAGTTGATGAAATCTGATGTTTTTAGGAATGCCTAGGTGTGATTAGTATGAAGGTTTCGTGGTGACTTGCTCCTCCCTTAGAATGGAAAAAATTGAAGTTTTGAAGGGTTGGTATAGGCTTACTTCTAAGTGGGGGATAGTATGTTGAGTGGTAATGTTGTTGAGAGTTCTAATATCCTTACCTCTTCCTTTATGTGCCTACTCAAGCCTAAGACAAAGAGTTCCTTTTTGGATTGTTTCATGTTTTTGGAGTCTTGTGTGGCATTGTGTTTCCACGGTCTCCTTATATTATGCATGTTCTAGTTGGATTCTTGTTTAGTTGAGAAAATGAGTTTTCATTATTTTTGTTCCTCATGTTGATGTGCATTTAGTTTGAGTTGTCTATATGCTTCATGAGGTTAAATGTTGAACATGCCTAAATGTGCTATTATGAAGAAGTTGCTTAGTGTGCTTTTATGAGAAAATTGCTCAAATGTGCTTAATGATGTTGTGATGAGCATGATATGATTTGGAGAAGGAAGTTCCTCCAATGAATGTAACGGGGCTGAATTTAAAGTTATGGTAATTTAGGTTCAGTGACCGCTATCCTTATGAAATGTGGTGTGAAAAAACACTTCCTTTCCTTCTCCTCTTTATTCTCATTTATGCTCATACGCCACCCCATTATTCACTTTCCATTGAATACCGAACAACCCATTTTCCTTGCACTTTCATAAACTTTTTCATTCTTTTTCATTATTTTTCTTTTTCATTTTTCTCTCCTCTTTTTTTTTTTTTTTTTTTTTTTTTAATGGAAGGGGTTCAATATTTTTCAAAACCATAGGTAAAGGGGACTTCTTTGCACTTTCTGATTTACCTTCTCTTTTCACCACACCACCAACTTAGGCTTTTAGCCTAAGTTGGCTATAAACACAAACCACATCTTATGAGGATTACGGATGAAGGGATAACAGAAGGTCACAATTTCATCAAGTTTATTCCATAGAAAGGTTAAGGCTCAAAAGGTATTCAAGAAAAGTTCACACACTCAGAAGGTAGGCCACATAAGACTAACATTACATTGCCTAAGATAATTTCAAAAGATTGCATCACTTAGTCTACTAGACCAATAGGGAAAATTCTAGGTTTCATTACACATGGTTCACGATAAGCTCATCACACAAGGCATTGACACCAATGTCAAACAAGACTCCACACTTTTGCTAGTGTGCAATGTTCATCGCAGGAGACTCAATTTGATAACTTGCTAGTCACAACGAGATGCAAAAAGTTCAAATATTTCCTAAGCAACTTCAATTGGTCTCATCGTAGCCGCACATTCATTTTTGTTCGATTATAAGCACTATTCAAGTCATCGGTGTTGATCAAGACTGATACTCAAATTTTCTAGAGAACAACCACATTCAAACAAAAACAAGAGGTGGCACACATGTTTTTAGAAAGGTCCAAAAATCATTTACAATTAAAACAAGGAGCCACAAGTTCAATCATTCACAAAAACAGTACAAAACACAATATATATCAAAAGACCCAAATATACGAATAAAATAATAATCATAAAAGATGGGTCTTACCCTACCACAAACAAAATTTGTCCTCAAATGCAAGAAATAAAATATCCAAAAGTGAAAAAAGATAAGACAAAGAATGAGGTAACAAGGAATATTGTCTACATAGTCGCTCCATCTGCTGGGGCATCAATGTCTAATGCGCCCCTATTGTCCTGGGCATCAATTCCCAGAGTCACCATAGAAGTAATGGGTCCACTAGGAGCAGCCATGGACATCTCTGCTAGCGATGTCTAAATCGTCGACTGTACAATTGCCTCCTCAAGATTTGGCAAATCTCTATATATGGTTTCCCCAGTCAACTCTATCTGCTCCATGTCGTTATCTGCCTCCGACTCATCAGTTACTACATCATCCCAATGTACATCTCCGATGGTAGCTGGAGGAATCTCAGAAGTCTCTGGGGCATCAGCATCATCAGTGGTCTCCAGTAGTGAAATGAAGTTAGTAGACTTTAGATAGTCCACGTCCTTCCTAAGATCTGCAACTTCAACTTCCAAAGCAGTAACCTCGGAGGCCTCCCCATGTCTTCTCTCAGAAGTCTAAACTCTCTCAGTAAGAGTGTCAATGGAAGTCTGGAGGGGGTTAAGTGTAGCTAAAATGGTAGCCTCAATCATCTATGGCACAACAGCCTCCAATCTTATAGCTCTCACAACAGCCGAATGGGTAAGGTGACTCATCTTAAGAATCATCACCTAGGTAATCTTGGCTGGCTGGAAGGAGGTAAAGGCACCCGGGGCCTGTGAAGAAAAAGAAGGAGCAGATGTACCTAAAGGCCCATTAGTCGAAGTAGGCAAAGATGCCTCTACAAGTATCGAACCAATGTCCACCTCTGGGGATATATCCACCGGAGTTGCTCTTCTCATGTCGGCCTCCTCTTGTGTGTACTCGACCTCAATATGCTAGATATCAGTTGAGGAAGAAGGGGTAACCTCAATATCCCTCATATCATCTTGGGGCACTCCAACATGACGGCACAACTCCGTGATCATGAGTGGGAATGGGAAGGAGGTCTGACTCTGCTAGGCCCTCAAAGCCATCACTTGCTCTATCAGGAGTCCCAGGTTATGCTTCTCTGGGATATGATCAACCCAAGGCATGCTGCCTTAGGGTGGCGTAGGATGGACTCGTTATGAGATGGCATGATGGTGTTGCTAATGAAGCCAAACCAGAATAGAGGAGCAATACTCACATCCCTCTTATCTATGGGGATCCCTACTTCGATCTACCTCGGGGTGGTATCGAAAATCAATTAAGCCAGCCAGCCCTTCAAGTCATCGAATGACTTAGTAGCCAACAAACCCTCATATGCCATTATGGCTCCAAGAGCCCTGCCAAGTACAGTATTAATGTACTCGCTGCTACATCCAACTTCCTTACCCCAGACCATGATCGACTTAACCAGTCTGAACTCATTGGCCTTCTTCTTGCTCTTCGTAACCAAGTCACCATATGCATAGTAGAACTCCTGAACTAACATAGAGATGTAGGAGCCTCATGGCCTGTGAACTTCTCAAAATGGTGGAAATAAAGGGTGTCCCTCACCTCGGAGTATCTGCCCTCAAGGCCCTCTATAGATAATAACTTCTCCCCTAGGACAATTTGCAATCCATCAAATTTCAGACTGCTAAGTAGCCTAGGAGGAGAATCTACTAGTGGCACTGGAGCAACAGGATGTGCCAAAGCTGGCACTGAATCTGCTAGGGTGGAAACTGGAAGGACTCTAGCTGAGTCAGGGTGAGATCTAGCACGAATCACAGCCCGTCGGGACTGTAAGGGTTGGTCATCTTTCGGCTCAAAGAGTGCGGTATAGGAGCCCTCAGTATTGGAGTTGCATTGTGGTGCGTTAGATACGGGCCTTTTTGCTTTGTCGTTGCCTCCTTTTGGAGGCTCTGTTCTTCCCTTTTTAGGAGGATTTGTTTCCCCTTCGTTGACCACAATACCTCATGCCATTTAGCAGGGTGGCATATCAAGGTTAGTCCTTGCCATATCCGCAAAACATCCAAAAGAGTTAAAAACAATTCAATCAAATTCACAGGAAAATACATGCAAACAGACTCGCCAAATCTCTTTGGCGACCTAGATCGAACTCGCCAATAGGATTGGCTGAAAAATAAAAAAAAAAATTTGCATGCCGAGGAAGTGAAGGGCCTTTCAGCGAATCACCGACAACTTCGAGAAAGCAAGGACTAGCCCGCCAAAAGTTACTATGCTAAAAGGGATAGAGGCGCAGACAGAAATGCTATCAAAAAGGACTTTCGGCCAGTCGCTGAGTGCATTCAGCAACCTTAGGCTTCTCACCGAAAGTTACAAACCAAACTTCAAATTTAACACGAAATTAAAGGCAGTATGGGGAACTTCGGCGAACCTACGATTAATTTGGCGAGCTCGACCCAACTTGCCAATGACCCAACGTGCGTTTCAACACAACTTCTTAAATTAAACCCTGTAATGCTCGAAAACAAAATCAAAACACGCACCCATAAAATTAAGCCAAGACCCATTACACCCATGCCCACGAGATACTCAGAATTTTCCCGATTTTGCCAAATTTGGCCATTTTACGACTTTTGCCTTTATGAATGACATTAACTGCTCCATCATTGGGAAAATTACATCATTTGGCTCAAATGCAGGTTACTTAGACTTCACCTAACTAGACCCAACAATATGCAAGCACAACCCCACATTTTAAATCAATTTTAAGGCACAAAACACACGGGAATTCAACAAGAAAGGAATTTGGGCAAAATATTCGAATTAGCATAGGAACTCTAGCATACAACCACTATCAGAGAAGCCCAACACACATCACTAAGAAA
The DNA here is from genome assembly GCA_037074985.1 of Solanum bulbocastanum. Classification (NCBI taxonomy): domain Eukaryota; kingdom Viridiplantae; phylum Streptophyta; class Magnoliopsida; order Solanales; family Solanaceae; genus Solanum; species Solanum bulbocastanum. Next base: position 26,488,971 of record CM073600.1, read on the forward strand.
AATTCAATTGCAATAGAGTCCAAATTGCTAAAAATTAATTTGGGGTTCGGAAAATCATCCTTAAATGACAAATAATCAAAATTTGAAAAGCTAGGTGGAAAAGATTACAACTACGAGCACACAAACAATGATTCAAATAAAGTAAAAATACAAAAATATAGAATACTAAAGTGCGGGTGTGATTTTGGGAAGTTCAAAAGTGAGGGAAAATGAAAGAGTTTGAAAGTTTAAACCTTTGACCTTTAAAAATCGTCCAATTCTTTCCCATTCGGTGACATTAGTTTTACTCACCCACCCACTCGGCGACATGCCGAGTGGGCACTTAGCTCACCGAGTTTTACGAGACCTCCAATTTCAAACAGTTTTAAGTTCTACGGCGGTCCAAGTCAGGTTCGACGACCTGTTCGGCAATGTGCCGACTTGACTTTAGCCCACCAACCTCCACTTTTCAAACACATTCCACACTTTGTCCTGCACAACCAACACATCATTATTTCATAGTCAAAAAGTAAGCAGTAAAACCTTGGGTTGCCTCCCAAGAAGCGCCTTAGTTAATGTCGTGGCACGATGCAAGTCCATGCTCAAACCTCACTCTTAGGGTTGACCATACTGTCACTAGGCAATATCCCTTGTTGTCTTGGGTTTAAATGAGACAAGATATGACCCATTTGGTTCTCCAACTACTTGATATAGATGAAATAAGAGGTAACCACTGGATAAGAGTCGACACATTTTCTTTCATTTATTCCAAATCTTGTCCAACCCCTCAACCTTGTTGACGATACGAGAAAGCATATCCTTAGAATGGCCACCTTCCAAATCCTTTGGCTTTTGATTCCCGTGGGTAGGCACATACCTATACTTCTCCCTATCCTTTCAATTGGGATTTCAATCCCTCCATTCTCTATCAAGATCTCTCCAACCTTCATCCCCGCTCCAACCTTGGTTACCACCCTGCCTCAAGTAGTTTAAGCGATAACCACCACCTTGGTTGGCTAGGAAATTCACCTCCTCATCATTCAAATCTTCGAACATGGCTTCTTCGAGATTAGCACACCCAACATTCACGACTTTGACACTCTGAGCACCAGCTCCCATGACTTTTTTAGAGAAACTGTCAAGTTGTGGCATCATCTTGGCCATGTTCTTGTCCGTCTCTTGGTGTTTCTCCATCTGCTTCTTGGACAATTTGTATGTGAGAGGAGAGACCTAGTCTTGCAGGTGTACCACGCCCAGTTGATTATAGTCATGCCATCCAAAAGCTGAGTTGCTATCACATAAGGTTGCTGCATCAAACCTCCAGGAGAAAGTTGGTCTGAAACACCCTTGTTTACCGAGTGAAGGCACCCATAAAAATGTTGCAGCAGCACACTGTCACGCAAGCCATGAGTTGGGCATTAAAGTACCAACTTCTTGAATCCCAGCTAAGTTTCATGAATTGGCTCGCCTTCCCGACGCTTATAGCTCTGAATGTTGTCCCGAAGTGTCATCATATTCAAGGGAGGGAAAAAATGCACTTGAAATGCGGTAACAAGTTCTTCCCAAGAAGTGATTGAGTCTGGTGGTTATTCATTCAGTCACTTACACGCTTCTCCCATTAGAGAGAATGGGAACAATCATAGACGGACCAATTCTTGGGATATATTCTTGAAAGAGAATGGTCCGAAAACATCAAAAAAATTTCTAATATGCTCGTAGGTATCCTCATGAGCCAAACCACCGAACTAACCCTTCAATTGCAAGAGTTGAAGCATACTGCTAGTAATACGGAACACCTTGTTCCCATAAACAGGTGGCAAGTGAATGACCCAAATTCCACCCATAAGATGATGGTCATTAACATTAGGCTCATTGACATCGTTGAGGTTGCCGATGTCATCTTGGTGGCCTACTTGGCTACCATTTCTTTCATTCACACTCGTACTTCGTGTTTCAAAACACAAATAGCCAAACCCAAAACAACAAATTAAGTAAGTTCAGTTATCACTAACAAGAACAAAAATCCAACTTAACTAAAATTTCTCAAACAACCCCACTCACCGACACTGGCGTCATTTTTGATTTCACATATCAAGACACTTCTTCCAATTCTAAGTGTCAACTATCATTAGTCAGTAATATAACCCAATTAAATGAGTTGGGTCAAATCCCACGGGGAGTGGTACGTGTTTGAGAATCAATAGGTAAGTACGAATATGCTCAAGTCAATCATAGGAATAAACATTGTCAAATAAAAATATAATTTAAATTAAAGGTTACACAATTGTCAAATAACATGGGGGATTTGATTGTAATTATGAACTACAACAACAACAAATAACAATAAAATAACAATATTGGGGTTTCTTGGTTTGTGATTCCATGATAGGCTAATATAGACAAATGGGTAAATCTAACTATTAGTAAATAGATGTAAAGTAGTGAATAAGCTAGACATTAATGGAAATAAAATTTCTCTCAAACAATTTACCTCGAATAAAGTTGGTTTCTCTTGAACACCAACAAGAAGTCAATGAAGAACAACCTACGCTTTAGTCCATTCACTCTCAAGAGCAGAATGTGTAGAAAAGTATTTAGGATTCACACTCTTGAGCTGAACCCATGAAAACCCAATACCCATAGACCATCAATTCAAAAATCTTGGTTTTAAAAGCTCTCTTTCAAGCAAGCCAAAAACACAAAGTTAGGACTTCATTTGCAACTACAACCCTTTAATTTCAACCACAATTACTAAATGAAATCACTTCTAAACAACATTTACAGTAACAATTAGCAATACCCTACAACTAAATCAACCCAAAATACATAATCACACCCCAAGAATTAGGGTTTTAGCTAGACATCATAAAAAGATAGAAATCGTTACCAAATTGTGTTTCCATCAATGGGTAAGATTAATTTCTTCTTTACAAAGGTCCAAATTGAAGATTATCAAAGACCCACTTCCAATAACTCAAAAAATGGAAACCGTCAATTGTTCAAAGCTATGGAAAAATATTGTCCTAATACTCTCAGTTCGAACTCAAAAATTATATAAAAACTTGATTATGTCAAAGATAGATACTAAACATAATTTTTGAAAATGTTTTTATAGTCACCAAAAATAAGTTGCGAAGGACCATTCAGCACAGAAAATTGAGATCACCGATCAGCTCGGCTATGCGGCCTGTGGCTAGTTCAATCGCCTTTTTGCTTTGGCCTCAGTATTCTCTAATTCTGTAACTTCTAGCGATCCAACCCTGCATCGCGAAACCATTTGGCGACATGCCGACTACTCCTTTCTCTCACTGACTTGATTTCCTCCTTCAGGGTTTGTCACTCTAGAACTTTAGGCAAGGTAACAACCATTTGGCGACTCACCCAGTGGATTAGGCAATCAACATGCCTTCTTCTCTCCACTCTTTCTGTTGCCTTGTTCCTTTATGCTCGTTAGTGTCAATGATTTGTTCCTCAGTCCAAATACCTGAAATTCAAGGATTTTACATCAGTTATTGGGACAAAATAGCATTTGAGGACACTAAATATATCCAAATAAATCCCTAAATGAGGCTGATTCATGTACTCTGCAATATGCTCTCAACATTCTCAAAGTGTTGAAAGCGATGAAAGAGGATGTCTCAACTCTCAATCAGACTGTGGCCTCTCACTAAGTCTCTATTAAGGAGATAGAGACCCAAATGAGTCAAATTTATTCACACTTGAATCGAAGACAACAAGTGGCGTTGTCTAGTGACACAATGGTAAACCCCAAAAATGAAGATTGATTTTGGGTACTTTCGTCGTGCCAAGATGTTAACTAAGTCGCTTCTTGGGAGGCAACCCAAGTTTTTAATGCTTTAGTTTTGATTTTGAATAACGGGTGTTGATTGTGTAGGTGAAAAGGGAAGAGTGTTTGAAAATGGGCAATTTCACAAGCCAAATGTCCAGTCACTGACATAGTGAAAAGGTCAGCGTGCCCGACTTAGACCACCATTGCACCAACCAAGCATGAAGTGAAAGTCTATAAAACTCATCAAGGTAAAGTATCACTCGACGCATCATCGAGTGGGTCGGCGTGGACGACTTACTCCATTGAAGGTGCTGCGAACTGAAAGGTTTGAAAGGCTAAAAGGTTTAATATTTCAAATTCTTTCATATTCTCTCATTTTTAACCTGATGAACTCTCACCCGAAATTTAAATCTTCAATATTTTATTTCTTGTACCTATTTTGCTTGTGTGAAATCATGATTGGAATTGGAAAACTTTGCCACCTAGCTTTTCAACTTCTACATTCGGCATATAGGTTTGTTTTTTGAATCCCGTACTTTTCTTTTATGGTTAAACTCAAATACAATAGGTATATTTATGATTGCATGAGTTGGGTAATTGCTTTAATTGTATTTTATGTGTCGGATTGCCCATAATTAGTTTGTACTTGTGCCTAAATGCATAAACCGATCGATTCTCATGCTTTGTGTGTTAAAATTGATTATAAATTATTGAGTTGTAGTAATTTTGCAATGGGTCTATTTGGGTGAAGTCTAAGTAAACCCAAGTTGTGCTAAATGATGTAATTTTCCAATGATGGAGAATTTGATGTCATTCTTTAGGACAAAAGTTGTCAAATGGCCAATGTTTATCAATTCACAGGAAGTCTAAGTACCCGAGGGCATGGGTCATATGGGTCCAGTGCTAATTGAATATTGTGTATGTTTGATCTAGAACTCGGGGGTTGTAGGCTTGATTTTGGGAAACAGGTTTGTCAACTGGAATGTTACTTCATTTGGCGAGCTTTGTTACGCTTGCTAAATAGTTCGGCGGTTTGCCAAAGTCCCCCTTTGATCACCCTTAATTTCTTTTTTTGGCTAAGTTTATTCTGTAAGTTTTGACGGGAAGCTTGACTCGTCGAAAGGTTCCTTAGATCACCCTTTCAGTGCCCCTACACCCTTAAAATACACTGTAATTTTGGTGGGCTACTCTAAGCTCATCGATTGGTGTCGGTGATTCGCCAAAGGCCCCCAAACATCACCGACATGCCTTAACTTTGGAAACTTTTTCAGCCTGTACTTTCGGCGAGCCCGATCTGGCTTGCCTCAATTACTTGGCGACTCATCGATTGATTAGGCGAGTCTTTCTCCAACTTTATTTTTGCACTTTTCTTGAACCATTTCTAACATGTTTATCTCTTTTTCACAGATATGGCCTAACCCGAAGTGCCAGGAAGAGACATGCCTCCTCGCAAGCTGGAAAAAGGAATCATTATAAATAGAGATGGAGCGGCTTCCAAAGCAAAGGCAGCCAAACTCCCTACCAAGGGTGGGAAAGGTAAAGGAAAGGGCAAGGCGGCCATGGTTGAATCATTGAAGGTTAGCTCTGACAGTGAGAGAGTCTACGCAACTCACCTTACCATATCAGACAGCGAGGCAGAACCCTAAGATTCTAAAGCTTCTATCTCTGAGCATGAGAATGACAAACTTCTACTTTCCCAGAGTGTAAAAATTCACTCAAAGAGGATTCATGATCCATCTAAGATCCGGGTACCTCCTTCTCCTCCATCTTTAGATCATATTGTGGTACTAGCACCACATATAAAGGGACTTCATCCGTGGTCTCTCCACAAACTATAGGTCGAGGAACTGTGGACAATCATTGAAGAAAAGAGGTTGTCCACTTATTAGTAGCATAATTATGTCATCCCAGAACGAGTCTATCCTCCAGCACATAAAGGGGGCCTTTGTTTGATCCATCATTGCAAGAAAGTGCATCAATTTACGTGAAATTATTTGACAGGAGATGGCCATGAGATCTAGGCCACGACAGAGATCTCTTTCCATTCCGGTGTTGATCGGCCAACTATGCAAATGGGCTTGTGTTCCACAAGATGAAAAGATGAATGTGGAAGTGACTCCCACCTCCTCTATTGCCATTTGGGGGATTAAGGCTAAGTACCAGAAGGATGAGGCTGAGAAAAGGAGGGCAACTCTAATGCGTGCATCTCCGGCTTTCGATATTGAGACATTACCTGCAGTAGCTGTATTGCCTACTCTGGCTACTGGGCCTTCATGTATTTCTATCTCTGCCCCCTTTGTGATACCATGTTCTTTTGCAGCTCCCCTACCACTTGGTCTGCTGCTAGCACTGTTCCATCCTGACCTCTCATTAACCAGGCCATACTGTTGTGGATTGGGCACCTAGCCCATTCTACTAATGTGTGTTCCTCCAAGATAGAGGTTGTGATTCCTGGGATGATTGAGAGAGCTGTCACCGCTGGATTGACAGCTCTTATAGATTTTATTAATACCCTTACGGTGAGGATATAAGTGTGTGAAAGAGGTCAAGGAGCCACTCATGAGGTGACAACCTTAAAGGGAGCGATAACAGAGTTGAGAAAAATATAAACCAACTACAGTCCACTGATATGTCTCTGATTTTTGGTACTATAGATATCACTGACGACCTTGACACAGATATTTTGGCATGTTCTGATGTGCCTCTGGCTACCATTTGAGATGAGGTTAGAGCTGATGACGCAGCTGCAGAGTCCAAAGCTGAGACTGATGAGGAGCAGCTTGGTGTTCATGAGGAGACCACTTATGGGGGCCTGACTGAGGTCGAGGAGGCTATGTTACATTCGATTAGCAATCATCATCAATATCATCAGGACATTCCAAGGCAGCATTAATAGCCTCTTATCACACTTGACCTTCATTCCCCGAACCACTACATCATCAACTAGTTTGAATGCAGTTGCCTGCTTCTTTTGCTGTGGTATTAAGGCTCCACAAGCAGCATAGAACTCCCAGACCCAATTAGGAATGTAAGGGCCACAGGGTTTGGTGAAGATAAGGAAGTTATGTGACCTCAGGTATAGAACTATTTTGAAGATAAAGCATGAAATAAAAGGCGATATGGGGAACTTCAGCGAACCGTCGAGTGGTCGGCCAGACCAAACTTGCCTACTTTCAACCAACTTCTCTAATTCAACCACACAATCCTTGGAAAAAAAATCAAAGCATGCACTTATTAAACTAAGACCCAATAAACCCATATCCCCGGGATACTTAAACTTCTCCTGGTTTGGCCAAATTTGGCCATTTGATGACTTTTGCCCTTAAGAATGGCATCAATCACTCCATCATTGATCAAAATATGTCATTTGGCATAATTGCAGGCTACGTAATCTTAACCCGACTAAACCCAACAACATTCAAGCTGAAACACACAAATTTGAAGGCACAAAATCATGAGAATTCAGCAATAAAGGTATTATGGGCAAAATTTTCAAATTAAAACAGGCATTCTAGCATACAAACACTATCAGAGAGGCCCAGTACACATCATTAAGATTAAATTACTATCAAATGAGTACAAATTTATAAAAATAAATTTGAAGTTCAGAAAACCAAACTCAAATGCTGAATAATCAAGATTTTAAAAGCCAGGTGGCAAAGATTCCACTCTGAACACAAATCTAACGACTAAAATATGGTTAAAATTCAAGAAATATAGATAAAATTTTGCAGGTGTGAGTTTTGGAAGATCAAAAGTGAGGGAAAACGAAAGAGTTTTAACGTTTGAACCTTTGGCTGGAAAAACCGTCCAGTTCTCACCCATTTAGTGACATTAATTTTGCTTGTCGACCCACTTGGTGAAACACCGAGTGGATAATTACCTCGCCGAGTATTATAGGTCCTCCAGTCAGTGTGGAGGTCCAAACTACCGACAAAGTCATGATCGCCGACCAGGTCGGTGATTCGCCCATCAGTTCCTGGGCTCGCCAAGTTTTACAGACTCAACTTTCAAATGGTCTTGAGTCCAACGACAATCAAATTCGGGCTCACTGATCTCTTCGCCAATGCGCCAACTATACTTTTAGCTCGCCAACCTTCACTTTTGAAACACTTCCTACTCTTTAACCTACACAATCTTCACACCTTTATTTATAAAGAAAAAATTAAATAGATAAACACTTGGTTTGCCTCCCAAGAAGCATTGTATTTAATGTCGTGGCACGACATAAATCCCCACTTAAGTTCCATTAGTGGGAGCTAGCTCATCTTCATAAGGCAATCTATCTTGTGTGTCTAGGTAGTAGCGAGACAACACTTGGTCCATTTGGGACCCTAGTAATTGAATGAGCATAGAATGCGAGGTTGTTATCTGGTTCAACATCAAGACATTCTCTCTTAACTCCTCCAACACTCTGTTGTGCTCTTCAACTTTGTGAAGAATGATTAAGAGGACCTCTTCAATTTTCTTATCCTATTTCTTCTTTATCTTTCGATGCTCGTGAGGAGGGATGTACTTGACCTTCCTTTTGGACACTACCTCCAATTCCATGACTTTCTTGGCCAAGACATCCAGTTGAGTAAATAATGTGGCCAATTCTTGGTCTTTTTATCTCTTTGTTGGTCTTGGCCATGCAATGAAGGAGTTGAGCTGCAATCTCATAGGAATGTCGCATCAAGCATCCCGAAGAGAGTTGGTCAGCCATTATTCTATTTTCAGGGCCAAGACCCCAATAGAAACATTCCAGAAGTATCTTACCCGGAATATCATGAGTTAGACACAGCTGGAATAAGGTCTTAAACATTTGCCACAACTCATAAATGTCGTCACCCTCCAATTCCTTCAAATTTAGGATGTTATCCCTAAAAATCATCAATATCAAAGGAGGGTGATCCATTGGGTCACTGTTGCTACCAGATATACTCCTTTATTATGTTCAAAATAGAAACAGAAAAACCAAAACTAAAAATTAAGTAACATCACTATGACTAAGAAGAATAAAATTCAACTTAACTAAAAATTCTAAACTAATACCACACCCCGACAGTGGCGCCATTTTATTTAATGACGTTTCAAAGACACTTCATCCAATACTAAGCATCAAGGATCGTAAGTTAGTAATATAACCAAGTTGGGGTCGAATCCCACAGAGAGTGGTACGTGTTTGGGAATCAATAGACAAGAATGAATATGTTCAAGTCAACTATAGGAATAGATATTTAAGAATAAAAACATGATTCAAATTAAGGGTGACACAAGTGTCAAATAACCTTGGGGTTTTGATTATTATTATAAACAACAATGGCAGGAAATAAAATTAATTAACAAGCAATGAGATGGGTACTTGGGATGTTATTTGATTATTGTAACGACCCTAAAAATGAATAAGTGAAACTAGAGCCTAACGTGTGTGTGTTAAAGTTTGGTGTGAGGTTTGATGGTGTTTGATGTGGTCCCGAGCTATGGTTGAGGGGTTTAGGGGTTAAACGTCAAGGTACGACTCCCCAAGGACCACCCTAAGAGTCCTTGAGAAGGACCCTAAGTCTAACGCCTAAGAAACTAAGGAAACCATGAGGTTCCCAAGACTGGGGTGACCTACAGATGGGGTTCACGCCCTATAGGTCCATCAATGCCCCGTGGATGGCTTCTATAGGTCAAGAGCCCAAAACAAGCCACATCCCTAGACCACAGATCAACAGGACGGGTTGTGAGTCTAGGTCTCGTGGATGGCACATATAAGTTGTCATGTGACACAGCCAAGTGAAGGGTGAAGTGGTAAATTCACCCTTTGTCTAGTTAAGTGTTTGGACGCTTATTTTGGGTTTATTTAGGTATTTTAAGAGTATTTAAACATTAAAACCCAATTTTAGATGTGATTCTTCAAATTCCCCAAATCAAAAGCCCACTTTGTCAAAATATCTTCTCTCTATAACTCCATTGAGGACAAAGAGAAGTAGAAGACTTAGGGCTTGAAGAGGAGGGCTAATTGTGTGGTTTTTTTTCATGGAATTCATCTATTAGAGTATGGTGATCCTTCATCTAGGGTTAACTTTCACCCTAGAGTCAATTTCAAAGAAGTTTTCAACGTTTTCAAGTTTATGAAAAAGCAAGGGTTTTACTCAATCTCATGGGTTCTTTCATCAAATGATTTCAAATGATAAATTTAGATTATATTGATGTTTAATTAATGATTTAAGATTAAAATAGACTATGAACCCATGAATTTCCCTTAATTTCTAAATTATGAAGTGGGTTTGATGATTATGAAAGCTTATGAGTGGAAGTTGCCTAAATTGCTTAAGGTTATTGAATTGTATCATAATCTATGCCTAATTATGGTGAATTGTTGGTGAACTGAGGATTTGTGATCATGGCCTTGAAAGGTCTAGTTATGACTTAATTATATGTTGAAGTAGAATTGTGCTTCAACTATTGATCCACTTGAAAGGTGGAGGTGTTTAATTACTTCGTATCTTTTGATCATGGTCTTGAAGGCATAGTTTCATGAATTGAAGTATTATCATGATATTGTATATGTGAATGTGATATGAAGGATTTGCACGTGAATTCAATGACAGAATGATGATCATGTATAGAATGTAATTGTGTTGTTGTTGATAGTATACTCTCAATTAACAATCATGAATGTAGATGATGGAATGTGAAGGGTTTCTATAATGTAATGGTGTATCATGGATTGGTAGACTTAAGGTGCCCTCCTCTTGATATATGAAAGTTATGTTGAATGTGATATCTTGAATTGGTAGCCTAAGACATCCTTTTCTTGTATTAATAAATGTGATCACAAATGAAGTATCTTGACTTGGTAGGCTTAGGCATCCTCTTCTTGAATAGTGAATGATTCTTGACTTAATGAGTTAATGATCATGAATCGGTAGGCCGGCCTAATGTTGGTAGACATTTCATAAACGACTAATCAATGTGTTGATGAGTTAGAATTGGTAGACCTAACATTTGTAGCCTTTCTTAAATAAATGAAGGAGTGTCTTGAGGTGGTAGACCTACTGTTGGTAGCCTTCTATAGAGGACTAATGAGGTATTTTACTCTATGTCTTGAACCGGTAGACCATGTAGTGGTGGCCCTTCATGATGAGTCTAGAATACAATGTGAATGTTAAACCTTAAAGTGGTAGACCTAATGGTGGTGGCCTACTTCTAGTGTAAGATGATGAACCTTGAAATGGTAGACCTAATGGTGGTGGTCCTTTCTTGGAAGATCAATGAGCTATCCTTAATATACCTTAAATAGGTAGACCAAATGGTGGTGTCCTTTCATGTGTATGTGTTTTGGGTTGGAAGGCCTAATGTTTATGTCCCTCTCAAGTACAATGTTGTAATGTGAATGAAATACTTTATGGGAATGTAGGCTAAGCACCGAGAGGACATGGTAAAATGGAAACTCTCCCAACGTTAGGCTAGGATTCCAATGAACATCTTCCTATCCCATAACTATCTTCCCTCATAAGATATTAGCTAGAGAATTCCATCTGAGCTAATGTTACCATTTTACCTTACGCATTTAGAACACCTTTTTACGGTGTGGGGTTACATGACGCCGAATTCCATGTGTAGCTTTCATGGTCTATGTCGGTTAAACACTTCTTCCCAGCATATGAGATATGCATTATGGTTTCTTTAGAGGTTCTACAAAATGTGGGTGGTAGTATCGGATGACATCCATACATTGCACGAGTGGGCTTTGAGAGGGTCATAGTAAATTATCTAAGTCTTAATGACTATTGTTTGAATGTCCTCCTAGGAAGAAGTTAAGAATAATGTTGATCTAATTTCTAATGAATGAAAATCCTCTAAATGATGTTATTGAGTAATGTTGACTCTTATATGCTTAAACGTAATAATGCATGAGACACTTGGATTGTAGTATGAGTACTTCCTTGTCATGACTTATTGTTTATGAATGTGCCTTGTCTATGGTGACTTCAAAGGAGTACTTAGTGTGAGTAGTATTATCGGATGCTACTTGCACAATGCACAAGTATGACTTACAGTTGTCTTAGATATTGGTCTTAATGTGATGATGTGATTCATGTAATGTTTATGTCTCTTATATGCTTTATTGTGAAAAGGTGGAAAGGATGAATGGTAAGTTCCATTTTGGTGGCCTTAAGGTGGTACCTTAGTGTGGGTGGTGGTATGGGATGCTATCCATACATTGCACTATATCTTGAGGGTTACTTGAGGTGAAGGCTTAAGGAAAAGTTAAAGATTTAGATGTTAATCTTGTTCAAATGTGAAAATGTGACATGTATGTTGGTTGTGACTTATATTATGCCTCTTATATCAATTTTTATGAAGTTTTACCAAATGGTATAAAAGCATGACTTTCAAATCATTGTCCTTTTTAAGCATGGTTTTGTATGGTCATCATACTTAGTACATAGTTGTGCTTACCCCATTCTTCTCCCTTGTTACCAAAGTGTACGGTTTGGAGATATTGGTGTTCTATGCTTAAAGGATAGGTTTCTAAGGTGCTTGAAGATGAAGACTTGGTGCGTCCTCATAGTTTCGAGGACAAAACCCATTATGTTTCTTTTATGTCTTTTGGTTATGTTAAAGCTTTTGTATAGGCTAAGACCATTATTGTATTCAAAGTATTAGATAGTTTGAGACATAGTGTACAATGTTTATAAAGTCTTCTGATTGTTTTTTTAATGAATGTCTTTTTGATTGTAAAGGAATGTTTTTAATTCTTCTCTATTTTCCTATATTCTTATGTTCAAGAATGCTATGAGGCTTGTATTAAACCCCTTCGGGGTCGAGTACACTGTGTTACATCTAGAGGGTCTCTCGGGTTGTGACATACATGGTATCAGAGTACAACATTTTGGAATGGTCTTAGGTTGTATCACACCACATCTAGTAGAGTTTTATTCATAATGTGAAGCAGGCCACATTATGAATAGGAGGCTATTGGGTGTTGAGGAAGTTTCACTTTTTCATTCTTCAAATCGTGCCATAGAGTTTTATTCTATAATTTCTTTCCCCTATCCCTTATGTGATGATCTATAGAGTATGACCACTTCAAAGGTGTGAGGGAGAAAGGGTTGGTTATGATGCCAACTATGGCTATGTGACTTTATATATGTGAAATGGAAGATTTTGATGTTCACTTTAGTATGAATGGGTTGCTTTATGGTTATGTGTGATATTGGCAGAAGGTTATGATGACTTTTGAGGTATGTTGAAAGAGTTGATGAAATCTGATGTTTTTAGGAATGCCTAGGTGTGATTAGTATGAAGGTTTCGTGGTGACTTGCTCCTCCCTTAGAATGGAAAAAATTGAAGTTTTGAAGGGTTGGTATAGGCTTACTTCTAAGTGGGGGATAGTATGTTGAGTGGTAATGTTGTTGAGAGTTCTAATATCCTTACCTCTTCCTTTATGTGCCTACTCAAGCCTAAGACAAAGAGTTCCTTTTTGGATTGTTTCATGTTTTTGGAGTCTTGTGTGGCATTGTGTTTCCACGGTCTCCTTATATTATGCATGTTCTAGTTGGATTCTTGTTTAGTTGAGAAAATGAGTTTTCATTATTTTTGTTCCTCATGTTGATGTGCATTTAGTTTGAGTTGTCTATATGCTTCATGAGGTTAAATGTTGAACATGCCTAAATGTGCTATTATGAAGAAGTTGCTTAGTGTGCTTTTATGAGAAAATTGCTCAAATGTGCTTAATGATGTTGTGATGAGCATGATATGATTTGGAGAAGGAAGTTCCTCCAATGAAATGAAGAATGCAATGTTTTCATGCATAATGAGTTTGTAGATGTAGTTCATAACCCCTTGTTTTGTTTTGAGCTTATTGATATGGAGTTGATGTTTTCTCCTTGTTGTGTTCATTTGATTATTATGGAACATGCTTGTTGGGCTGCTTATTTGAGTTGTTAACCCCATAATGTGTTTTTAAGTGTCATTCGAGGATGAATTTTCCTAAGTGGGAGATAATGTAACGACCCTAAAAATGAATAAGTGAAACTAGAGCCTAACGTGTAGGTGTTAGAGTTTGGTGTGAGGTTTGACAGTTGTTGTCCCGAGCTGTGGTTGAGGGGCTTATGGGTTAAACATAAAGGTACAACTCCCCAAGGACCACCCTAAGGATCCTTGAGGAGAACGCTAAGTCTAAATCCCAAGGCCCCAAGGAGACAATGAGGTTCCCAAGAATAGGGTGAACTACGTGTGGGGTTCACACCCCTTAGGTCCATCCACGCCCCTTGGATGGCCTCCTTAGGTCAAGAGCCCCAAAACCAAGCCACAGTCCCAGTCCATGGACCAACAGGACTGTCCGTTATTGGACTCACGGTCCATGACTCTAGGTCTCGTGGATGGCACCTGTATGCTGTGAAGTGACACGGCCATATGAAGGGTGAAGTGGTAAATTCATCCTTTGGCTGGTTAAGTATTTGAATGGTTATTTTGGGTTTATTTAGGTATTTTAAGAGTATTAAAACATTAAAACCCTATTTTAGATGTCATTCTTAAAATTCCCAAAATCAAAATCCCTCCGTCTCAAAATATCTTCTCTCTAGAACTCCATTGAAGACCAAGAGAAGAAGAAGACTTAGGGCTTGAAGAGGAGGGCTAATTGAGTGAATTTTTTTGTGGAATTCATCTATTAAGGTTTGGTGATCCTTCATATAGGGTTAGCTTTCACCCTAGAGTCAATTTCAAAGAAGTTTTCAAAGTTTTCAAGTTCATGAAAAACCAAGGGTTTTACTCAATCTCATAGATTCTTTCATCAAACATTTTCAAATGATAAAGTATGATTATTCTGATGTTTATTTGATGATTTGAGATGAAAATACTCTATGAACCCATGATTTTCCCTCAATTTCTAAATTATACCATATGAAGTAGGTTTGATGATTGTGTAAGCTTATGAATGGAGATTGCCTAAATTGCTTTTGGTTATTGAATTGTATCAACATGTATGCCTAATTATGGTGAATTTTTTGTGAATTAAGGATTTGAGATCATGGATTTGAAAGGGCAAGTTGCGGCCTAATTACATGTTGAAGTAGAATTGTGCTTGAGCTGTTGATCCACTTGAAAGGTGGAAGTGTTTAATTACTTCGTAACTTGTGAATGTAATTGTGTTTTTGTTGATAGTGTATTCTAAATTAACACTCATGAATGTATATAATGGAATGTGAAGGGTTTCTATAATGTAATGTTGTATTTTGGATTGGTAGACTTAGGTGCCCTCTTCTTGATAAATGAAAGCTATGTTGAATGGGATCTCTTGAATTGTTAGGCTAAGGCATCCTTTTCTTGTATTGATAAATATGATAATGAATGAAGTATCTTGACTTGGTAGGCTTAGGCATCCTCCTCTTGAATAATGAATGTATCCTAACTTAATGTCATAATAATCATGAATCGGTAGGCCTAATGTTAGTAGCCCTTTCATAAATTACTAATGAATGTTATGATGACTTAGAATTAGTAGACCTATTGTTGGTAGCATTTTATTAAATAATTGAATGAATGTCTTGAAGTGGTAGACCTAATGTTGGTAGCCTTCTATAAATGACTAATGAGGCATTTTAGGCTATATCTTAAACCAGTAGACGTAGTGGTGGTGGCCCTTCATGACGAGTCGAGAACCGAATATGAATGTTAAACCTTAAAGCGGTAGACCTAATGGTGGGGGCCTCCTTCTTGTGTGAGATGATGAACCTTAAAACAGTAGACCTAAAGGTGGTGTTCCTTTCTAGTAATATCAATGAGCTATCTTTAATATTCCTTGAATTGGTAGACCAAATGGTGGTGACCTTCCATGTGTATGTGCTTTGGGTCGGTAGGCCGAATGTTGGAGGCCCTCTCAAGTACAATTTTTTAATGTGAATGAAATACTCTATGGGAATTTAGGATAAGCACCGAGAGGATATGGCATGATGGAAACCCTCCCAACGTTAGGCTAGGGTTCCAATGAACATCTTCCTATCCCATAACTATATCCCCACATAGGATATTAGCTAGCGGATTCCATCCGAGCTAATGTTACCGTTCTACCTTAGGCAAGTAGAACACCTTTTATGGTGTGGAGTTACATAACACCAGATTCCATGTCTAGCTTGTGTGGTCTATGTCTGTTAAACGCTTATTCCCATCATATGAGATGTGCGTTTTGGTTTCTTGGGAGGTTCTACAAAGTGTGGACGGTAGTATGGGATGCCATCCATGAATTTAACGAGTGGGCTTTGAGAGGGTCTTAGTGAGTTCTCTAAGTCTTAATTACTATTGTTTGAATGTCCTCCAAGAAAGAAGATAAGGAGAATGTTGATCTAACATCTAATGAATGAAAGTCCTATAAATGATGTTATTGAGTAATGTTGACTCTTATATGCTTAAATGTAATGATGCATGCTATACTTGGATTGTATTATAAGTACTTCCTTGTCATGACTATCTCTATATGAATGTGCCTTGTCTATGGTAACTTCAAAGGAGTACTTAGTGTGAGTAGTAGTATGGGATGCTACTTGCACATTGCACAAGAATGACTTATAGTTGTCTTAGATATTGGTCTTAATGTGATGATGTGATTCATGTAATGTTTATGTCTCTTATATGCTTTATTGTGTAAAGGTGGAATGGTAAGTTCACTTTTGGTGAACCTAAGGTTGTACCTTAGTGTGGGTGGTGGTATGGGACGCTATCCATACGTTGCACATGGTATAGCTTGACGGTTACTTGAGGTGAAGGCTTAAGGTAAAGGTAAAGGTTTATATGTTGATCTTGTTCAAATGTGAAAATGTGACTTGTATGTTGGTTGTGACTTATATTATGCCTCTTTTTTCAATATTCATGAAGTTTTACCAAATGGAATAAAAGCATGACTTTCAAAACAAATGTCCTTTTTAAGCATGTTTTTGCATGGTCATCATACTTAGTACTTAATTGTGCTAACCCCATTATTTTTCCTCTTTACCTAAGTGAAGGG
The DNA here is from genome assembly GCA_037074985.1 of Solanum bulbocastanum. NCBI lineage: Eukaryota > Viridiplantae > Streptophyta > Magnoliopsida > Solanales > Solanaceae > Solanum > Solanum bulbocastanum. The sequence continues at coordinate 26,505,719 of CM073600.1, forward strand.
TTTGGAGATATTGGTGTTATAGGCTTGAAGGATAGGTTTCTAAGGTGCTTGAAGATGAAGACTTGGTGAGTCCTCATAGTTTCAAGAACAAAACCAATTATGTTTCTTTTCTGTCTTTTAGTTATGTCAAAGCTTTTGTATGGGCTAAGCCCCAATGTTGTATTCAAAGTATTAGATGGTTTTAGACATAGTGTACAATGTCTACAAAGTCTTTCGCTTGCTTTTTTAATGAATGTCTTTTCGATTGTAAAGGCAAGTTTTTAATTTTTCTCTATTTTCCTATGATGTTATGTTCTAGAATGCTATGAGACTTGTATTAGACCCCTCGGGGCTAAGTACGCCGTGTTATAACTAGGGGGTGCTCTCAGGTCGTGACAATTATAAGCTAAGGTAGAAATATGGGTAACTGTAATTAATAGTAAATAGTTGTAAATTGGTGAATAAGCTAGATTATAGTGGGGATAACCTTTCTATCCAACAATTTACCCTGAATCAAGTTGGTTTCTCTCAAAAACCACCAAACAGCAATTAAGAACCGCCTATGCTTTAGTCCATTCACTCTCTCGATCTTAATGTGTGGAAAAGGGTTTAGGATTCATCTCTTGAGTTGAACCCATTACAACCCAATACCTACAAACCATCAATTTAATACGCTTGGTTTTGAAACCTCTCTCTCGAGAAAGCCAAAAACACGAAGGTAGAGTTGCATTTGCAACTACAACCCTTTAAATTAAACCACAATTACTGATTCAAATCACTATTAAACAACATTTAAACTATCAATTAACAATACCCATCAGCTAAATCAACCCATAATCACACCCCAAGAATTGGGGTTTTGGCTAGTCACCATAAAAAAGATAGAAATCATTACCAAATTATGTTTCCATCAACTGGGTAATATTAATTTCGCCTTTACATAGGTCAAGGTTGAAGAATCTCAAAGACCCACTTCCTATTTCTGGAAAATGGAAATCTTCAAATCTTCAACGCTAAGGAAAATACTGTCTCAATACTCTCAGTTCTAAACTCCAAACTTGAAAACTGATTGATAATAAAAATTATATTTTTTTATAATACTTGCATAGATACTAAACTATATATTCAAAAATATATTTATAGTCACCAAAAATATGTTGCAAAGGATCATTCGGTGCAGTAAGTCGGTATCGCCAATCCACTGGGCGATCCACCCTTTGGTCAATTCCATCGCCTTTTCACTTTGGCCTTCAGCATCTTCAAGTTCTGTAATTTTGGGAGATCTAGCAATGTATCACAGAACCATTTAGCGACACACCGACTGTTCCTTTCTATCGCCGACTTGATTTTCTCCTTCAGGGCTAGGCACACTGAAACTTTTGGTAAGTTCATGGCCATTCGGCGACATGCCCAATGGGTTAGGTGATCATTAGGCCTTCTTTTCGTCGTTGGTGTTGTCTTGTTCCTTTTTACTCAATAGTGTTCATGATTTGTTCATCAATCAAAATACCTGAAAATCAAGAATTTACATTAGTTATTGGCACAAAATATGCATTTAAGGATACTAAATCTATTAAAATAAATCCCTAAATGAGTTCAAATTATGGACTCATCAGTGATCTGGTGCTTCTATTCAACTCAAGGTTATGTTTGTTACCTGGCAAGCTCAAGTCCAAGTGGACATGGCCATTCATAGTCACTCAAGTTCTCCCACATGGAGTGGTAGAGCTCAACAACATTGAGGGAAGAAGGTTCAAGGTGAACGGGGAAAGGATCAAGGTCTACATTGGGAAAGAGAAGAATATGCAAGAAGTGGTTGAGGCCTACTACCTTGATGAAGTCTGAGTAATCAAGGGGCTTGCGTTGTGCCCCGATGTTAAATCAAGTGTTGCTTGGGTGGCAATCCAAGATGTACAATCCAGCCAACTATAGGTTTTTCTTTTTAATTACGAAGTTTTCTTTGTTTATTGAATTTCTGTAATCATGTATATAGGTGTTTCATTTTCATATTATTGTTGGCTAGATATAGCATAGGGTCCATGTCTAAAAAGTTTCTAGACAATATAAAAATAAAGGCCTAACGGTTGCTACACATGCAAGGATGAAATGTCAAATCCGCAGAAAAAGGGTTGTGCAGAGGTCTCCATCGACGGTCCGTGGTTCCATCCACAGACCGTGAATGGTGTCTGTAGACCCTAGGTAGGTGTTCTTAATTTTTCTAAGTGTTGAGTGTCCTGTGGACTGGACCTACAGCCTATAGACGGGGTTCAGTGGTTCCAGAATAGGGTTCCTGGAGACCCGACCATACCCCATTTTAATAAAACATCTTCATTTAAAATTCATCCCCCGCTACCCAAATTCCCTCCTAACCATTCCTAACTCCACCAAATCCCAAAACTCTCATATTAACTCCCTATATCACTCCCAATTTATGTAATCATTTTCCCCTCTCCATATTTCTGTTCCTCTCTCCTCAAATCACCCCATTCTCCTTCACAGAAGAGTTCAAGGCCCGAGTTCAGCGTCGAACAATTAGCAAAAGGCCTACGGTGTTCCTTGCTATCACAAACTCATCCTTTTCACTTACTTCTAAGGTAATACGACTTCACCCTACTTCTGAATTTCATTATTCATTGTTAAACACATGAAGTCAAGAAATGGATCTTGACCTTGGATTGTTTTTATATGAAATTTCATGATAAATTAGTGTTAGAATCACCCTTGGGACGATGTATTGTGAGTGTGTTGTTCATTTTAACCAAATTATCACAAGTAATAGGTTTAAATGGAATTTTTGACTTAGGCTTCCTAGTTTGGTATGCTAAAAAGATTAATTAATGTGTAATCGGAACCCTAAGGATGACAAACTGTCATAAATTGTATTGAAATGCATACTTAGACTTAGGTTGATTGTTTGAATTGTTGAACTATCAAGTACAAATTGATCCATGTCTGAGAGTGTTATTGTCTGAGAGTGTTATTAGTTTATTTTCGTACTATCTAAGCTTCCACAGGTATCATAACACCTAAAAAGCTCCGACCTTTGCCGCAAAGGGCAAGTCAAAATTAGTGGCAAAAACCATCCGTCTTACTGATAAGATACTGATGCAGAGACTTACCCCGCAGATGTCCCACCTGCTACTAGAACATCCCCAACGGTACCTCGCACTACACGGAATCAAACCAGGCAGGTGATTTCTTACGTGGTCACTGCCTCCCTGTCTGATGAGGAAGATACACTAATTGGTTCACCGGCTCATTCTATGTCTGCTTCTGGCTCCGGCTCCACACTTGCTCCAATTCTAATAGTGCAAACACCTTATCTTCTAAGGCTACTAGTGTGGGGGATATTCCAATCCCACAAAAGATCTCTCCTGCTCCAGTTGCTGAGTAGACAAATCGATGGTGTGTCAGTGGCCAGTGGTAAATATACCGAGACTCCATAATGATGAATGATAAAGAGAAGATGGCTCGATTGGTCACCAAGGATCATCAGGTTCTAACAGGCAGCCTCCACACTACACCCGCCATCCATAATCTCTTCCAGAGGCACATGTGCGAGTAGATGGTTTGTAGCTCAGGGTAGATCGTCAGAGAGTTCTATGTTTTCTGTACAACCACCCTACGAGGTTTGATTGACGACAGGCCAAGTCCACTGCCCATGTTCCACTCACATCTACACTAGTGCGCGGCATTTCAGTTGATATATCAGAGACCACTCTTCGCAAGACATCTACCGCCCGGGCCACACTCTAGCAATCAACTTGACTGAGTTTGATTATTGTTGGGACATCATGAGAAGCGGGGCATTTAAGAGAAATATAGATCAGAGAGAGACTCCATTGCGCTGGCTTGCCAATCACCTTTCTACAGATGGAGAGCACGCCGAGTGGGTCAGCACCCTAAGCTTGGGGATCAAGAAGTCCACCCTGACATTTATGGCTAAGTTTTCTGGTTGTTGGTTCGGAACTGGGTGTCTCCCACTCAGGCTGATAATGTACTCACTTTGGACCGTGCAGTCATGGTTGCAGCCTTAGTTACAGGGTTTGAGATGGACTTTGGCTGCATGCTGATTGCGGAGATAAACGAAAGGGCCTTCAAGGACACCACAACTTATCCCTTCCTATGCTTCATTTTTCAACTGTGCGGGGATGTTGGAATGTCGGTTTGGTATTATGACCTGAGCCTATACCCCGAATGTAACATAGCGTACAAGAATATAAAAAGTCTCATACAAACCTAATAGCATGTCATCACATGAGGTAATAGAAATAGTGTGGAATTTAAAATTTTTCTTTTAATCCATACAATAAAAAATTATTTAAAACACCGGAAGTCTACTAGTCTCACATGGCCATCTAAATACATCATGAATCAAAATTAGGGTCATGACCATTTACAACATAAAGTCAAAAAAAAAAGTCTTATACAATGAAAGATATGAAACATCAAATAAAACTCTTGTCCTTGGATCATACCACAAGCTATGGAGGAATAGCAATCCAAGCTTGAACTAGAAGAACTCAACTCACTTGCCGGAACCTACACTTTGTAGAAAATAGAAGAATATGGGTTAGGACATTTAATGTACTAAGTATGATAGCCATGCAAAAACCATGCCCAAAAAAGACATTTTATTTAAAAATCAAGATGTATGCTTATTTAAGAAAACTTCGTGAACATAGCATAAGAGGCATGGGATACAACATAATCAGCATACAAGCCATTTCATCACATTTAACTTTCACATTAGGCAACCCCAAGCTATACTTGGTGCAATGTATAAATAACGTCCTATACCACCATCCACACTAAGTTCCACATTAAGGCCACCAAAAGTGAACTTACCATTCCTCCTTTTCATCTTTAAACCATACTCATACATAAGGAGCATACACATTTCATAAGTCATGAAAAGGAAGTAACTTATAATACAATCCAAGTAAAGCATGCATCATAACATTAAGCATTTAAGTCAACATTATTCATTAGCTTCCTTTTGAGCACGTTTATTCATTAGACACTAATACATTGGAGAAACACACCATAGCCACTTCCAAACCCTATTCGTGCAATGCGTGGATGGCATCCCATACTACCACCCATACTTCATAGAACTTCTTAAGTAACCATAATGCCTAACTCATATCCTTGATCATACAACATTATAACATAAAGGAACACACCATCACTACTCTCAAAGCCTACTTGTACAATGCATGGATGAAGTCCCATAACCCCACCCACACTAAGTAGTGCATTTTTGAGAAGCCATAGTTCATTATCATTTTTTGTGTGGGTAAGCCTTAACCGACATAGACCATGTGAGCAAGTCATGGAATCCCAGTCTTACCCACAATGAATAAAGGATTCCTACTTGCCTAAGGTAGGACAATCACTTTTAGCTTAGGTGGATCCACTGGCTATAACTTATGAGGATGCATAATTACGGGAAAGGGAGATTGCTACTAGATACCCCGCCTCAACTAATGGACGGGCATCCATCTCAAGGGATTGCTACTAGATACTCGACCTCAACTCACAAATGAGCATCCACCCCAATTCATATCCACTCGGTGCTTAGCAATATTCCTCACGGAGTATTTAACATTCATTACTTTAGTTCATTATTATGGGATAAGAGATTGTTATTAGATACCCCGCCTCAACTCATGGATGAGTATCCATCACAAACCTAACATTCATTCATCAAGATAGCTCATAGATTCAAAGATGAGAATAGCCTTTCAACTAAGAATCTCCATATTGTGAGAATGTCCTTTCATAACATGTCATTATCGTTCATTAGTGTACAATTGAGAATAGCCTTTCAATAAACACATCATCATTAACATAATCATAGAAACTACATTTATTGTTCATTCATGAGTGTATAAGTGCTTATAGTTAAAATAACCTTTCAACAACACCACCATTATATTATAATAATAATCACATTGAAATAACAATCTTATAGCTAAACATCATAATTAGGCATCATCCATTATCAGTTGCCGTTCAAAACTATGAATCAATATCAACCCAAAAAACAAGAATAATACATTAGATAAGAGGCATATCATAATTCAATAAATAATTCATTATAGTCATAAACAATTCAACATACTTTCATGATTAATTATTTCCCAATCACAGACTTCCAAATTAGTATTTTGGGGGAAACATGGATTCAAAGGGGAAATTCAATATAATTCATCATTAATTCAACAATCCCTTCATAATTCATCACATATAAACCTTTGAAAACGTTTTGGAATTGAACCCATGCATAGATTAAAACCCTAGGTTTTTGGGGGATTTTGGAGTCTTGAAATCATCTTTTGAGAAGGCTCCTTGAATGAAACTTAATCATGGATGAAGACTACCATACCTTTAGGGAAGAAACTCCATGAAATTTGAGTGAGAAAGCTGAAATCTAGGGCTTCAAAACTTGACTCCTTCTTTTCCATTGGTGGTTTCTAGAGAGAGAATATTTGGAGAGGGCAGTTTCTATTTTTGAGCTAAGGAAAATAATGCATTAAAAAGGGTGTTTAATACTTTAAAAAGCCTTAACTAACTCTAAATAATGAATATTAACCGTTCCCTAACTTAAATAACCTAAAAAGGAATTTACTAAACTACCCTAGCCGAGGCCGAGTCTAAGACAGATTGCAAGTGGGACTCACGAAACCCCACCCACGGATAGTGAGTGGGTCCATGAGCCATGTTGGCTTTCCGTGGTTTGGGGCTGCAACATGCCATCTTGTCCCTTGACCTACGGAGCAAGTTCACAAGACATGGATCGACCTACGGGGCGTAGGTCCTCTCCATAGGTCCCCAACCTTTAGACAATTTTTTGTTTTTGGCAGCTTTGTGGGTTAGCCTTTAGGGTCCCCCTCAAGGACCCTAGTTTGTCCTTAGGGGGTCGTACCTTGACATTTAACCCCTATACTCCTCAACCTAAGCTTAGGACATCACTTTACAACTTTAAACCCCATATCAAACTCAAAAACGAACTCGTTAGGTTATAGTTTCACCTACTAGATTTCCGAGTCACAACATTATCTCCACCTTAGGAACATTCGTCCTCGAATGACACTTTAAAGACTTTAGGGAAGTAAAAACTCAAGACTAGCAGCCCATCATGCATGAAACATTATAAACAATGCAGAAAACTAGGAGGAAACATCAACTCCATCTCAAACATACTCAATTCAACACAAGAGAGTAGGAACTACATCTACTAACTCATTATGCATGAAAACTTCAACATTTCTTATTTCATTGGAGGAATTACCTTATCCAACTCAAAGCATGCTCATCATAACACCATTAGGTACACTATGCAATTACTCTCAAAAGCAGATTTAGGCATGTTCAACAATTCACCTCATGAAGTATATAGACAACTCATGCTAAATGCACATCAACATAAGGAACATAAATCATAAAAAATCATTTTCTCGTTAAACATGAATTCATTAAGAACATGCATAACATAAGGAGACCATGGAAACACATAATCACACATGACTCAGAAACATGAAAGAAGCTAGAAGGAACTCTTGGTCTCAAGTTTGAATAGGAATAGAAGGAAAGAGATATCCAAACATATATGTCATGGTTCCTTACTTCGACAGGGTACAAATATCTAAATTTGATATTTTTAGATACTTTTTCAGACCTATTGCCAATACTAAGTAGCATTCAAAAATTTGTATCCATTTTATTTGATATTATGCATAGATCAGGTATATCATGGTGAATTCTTCAGTTCAAAACTCTCAACAACTTTGCTATTCAACATACCATCTCCCCTTTAGGAGAAAACCCATTCTAAGGCTAACATGAAAATAACATAGGGATTTAACAAGACACTCACAGCCATAAGAAACTATCAACATATTGGTGCTTTCATCCGTAAGGGCTCCTTTGTCCTCTCTAGACCGGAGTGCATAGAAACGACCATAATTTGGAGGAATATGAACTGTACCATCATTAGAAGCTTGTTTAGCATCTCATCCTTTTTTTGAGAGTGTTGGGCAATCTCTCATCTTATGAACCATCTGTCCACAGCCAAAGCAACCATCCATGCCAGCTACGCACTTCCCCAAATTTTGTTTCCTAGACTTGGTACATGTAGATCTTTCAAAAAAAGAACTGCTTCCATTCCCTTCTTGAGATTTAGGGTTAGACACTCCATCATTGTTGACCATTGGGGAATCTTAGTATGAGGACCTCTTTCTGAACTTTGGTTGACTTTGTTCATCGAACCTAGATCTTTTTTTCTCCTTATTCATTTTCTTAAGTTTCGTCTCCGCAATTTGTTAACCATATGCCATGAGCTTTGAAATATCCATGTCATCATGGAGCATTGCCGTACGACATTCTTCTTCAACTAAACCAAACACTCCCATCACAAATTTATTCATTCTAGCCCTCGAGTTGGCCACTAAGGTTGGAGCATATTTGGATAGTTGGGTGAACTTAAGAGAATAGTTCTTCACAGTCATACCCCCTTGACGAAGGTTCATGAATTCTACCAACTTTTGTTCCCTCAACTCTAGGGGGAAAACCAATCAAGGAATGTGATGTTTATCATGACGAACAACGCTAACCTACGGTTCAAGTGTCTATGATCGTCGATAATATAGTAACCCAACCAATGGTTGGGCCCGTGTCCCAAGGGAGTGATTTTTAGAATTAATAGAAAAATAAAATTAGGTTCTAACTAGTCATACCTAAAGACATTAACGATTACAAACATTGCAAATTAAAAGGGGACACAAAAGTGTCAAATATCAATTTGGGGGTTTTGTCACAATTATAGCAAAAACAATAAAAATAACAAGATGGTTAAGTATGGGGAAGAGTTCTTGGGGTGTGACCACAATACAAGTTGACATAAATAGTTGGGTATATCCTTTCAATAAGAAATTTGCAAGATAATAGTGATTAGGCAAAGCTTTAGATGGAGACCAGCTTATGCCTTATCCCACTCACTCTCTCGAGCTGAGTGTTAGTATATGGGACTAGGGCTCACCCTCTCGGGCTGAACCTCATGTCGACCCACTCCTTAGGCCATCAGTCTAGTGGTCTTGGATTCACGACCTCCCTCTCGGGCAAGCCGAAAACACATGGGTGGCTTTGTATTTGCAACTACAAACCCATTAAACTAGCCCACAACCACTAGGTGAAATCACCATTAAAATACATCTAACCTATCGGCAAGCAAGACCCAACAATAATGTCAACACATATTTGCTAAATCACACCCCAGTAATGGGGTTTTTAGCCATTCATCAAGAGATAGAAATTATACCTAAATGAGTTTGCATTTAAATGGTATGAAGATTTAAGTCTTGTTAAAGGCCTAGAATGAAGGATCTAAGAAACCCAACTCCAAATCTGGAAGATGAAATCCTCTTCTTCTTCAAGTTTCCAAAACCATTTTGAACTTAGAGCAAAAGTGTCAAAAAAGTATTACTCTATTGTGAAAATTATAATAATTGTCTGACTCTCTAAAAATTAATAAAGAGTTTAGTAGTTATAGACTTCAAAAAATAGTGTTGGCGGATGGCTCGACGAGGTTAGTCGAAATCACCAATTAACTCGACGATTTGCCCTTTAGTGTAGTTCCTCGCCGTCTTGCACTAGCCTTCAGCATTGTTGTGCTTTGTGTCATTGGGTGATGTAGTACTACTTCACAGAACTATTCGGCGAACCTCCGACTGCTCCTTTCATTGCCTTTTTGATCCTGCTCCTTCATGGCTTTGCATACTGGAACAAAAAGCGAAGTTTGTCCCTTCGACGAATCGCCAAGCGTGATTGGCGATGCTCAGGCTTCAACTTCTTCATTCTTTTCAGCCTCTTTGTTCCTTTTTGCACCTAAGTGTCTATGCTTTAACTAAAACTTCAAATACCTGAAACTTAAGTGTTTTCATTAGATATTTAGAATAAATAAGCAAATGAGAACACTATTTCTATTAAAATAAAGCACTAAATGAGTCTAATTTATGGACTCATCAGAATGCTTCTTTGATAACCTCCCAATTTATGGGACCTGCTCCTCTTTGCCTCACATCCTTCCATTATTAATACCAAATTTGAGCTACATCTTTTAGTTGGTAGGCAGCTAGCTCCACGTTCTCCTCTGAACACACCCCCATAGCACCGTGTATCTTGCTAACCTCATCAACAAACCTTTGGGTATCCTCATCCACCTTGGAACCAAGGAACTCGGGGAGGGGGGGGGGGGGTTCATCTAAGAAAAATCCCTCAACCTAGAAAACATAGTGCTCACATTAGGCCCAACATCCCTATTATCTTGTGCCGTTATAGCTTGGGCTTGTGTTGTCATGGCTTGATATTGAGTTGTTATGGCTTGAGCTTAGGCCTTCATAGCTTGAGTTATCATTTGGATAGTGGTCCTAAACTCTTCTAGGGTCACATTTTCACTTGGAGCTTGTTTGCCTTGAGGAACTTGGTTACCTTGAGGACCTTGAGGAGGAACTCCCTCATTCACATTCTCCTCTTTTGTCCTTCTTGCAGTCGCCCATCTTGTATTCATGTCCTATAAACACAAGAGAATGGCTAGGAAAAGGACTTTCACAGAGCTACACTCTACGGCACGACTCAAAGAGTAACGAAAGAATTGTAGTTTCCTAATGTCTTATAGCTTGTCATTCATAATGTGGCACACTTCACACCATGAACAAGACTCTAGTAGACGTGGTTTGTGAGAGATCAATCCTAAAAACCATCCCAAAACCTTGTGCTCTGATACCATGTTTGTTACAACCCGAGCCTATACCCTGAACGTAACACGGTGTAAAAGACTTCAAAAACTCTCATACAAGCCTCATAGAATGTCATCACATAAGGTAATAAAAATAGTGTAGAATTTAAACCTTTTCTTTAAATCAAAACAATTGAAAATCATCTAAAACATCGAAAGTCTACTATTCTCACATGGCCATCTAAAAACATAATGAGTCAAAAGTAAGTTCATAGCCAGTTAAATAGAAAGTCTAAAAAGAAAGACTTATACAAACAAAGAAATGAAACATCAAATAAAACTCTTGTCCTAGGAACCAATAGGACATACCACAAGAATTGGAGGAATAGCAATCAAAGCTTGAACTAGAAGAACTCAACTCACTTGCCGGAACCTACACTTTGTAGAAAATAGAAGAAAATGGGTTAGCACATTTAATGTCCTAAGTATGATAGTCATGCAAAAACAATGCTTAAAAAGGACATTTAATTTAAAAATCAAGATGTATGCCAATTTGAGAAAACCTCATGAACAAAGCATATGAGGCATAGAATACAACATAATCATCATACAATTAATTTCATCACATTGAGCTTTCACCTTAAGCAACCCAAAGCTATACTTTGTGCAATGTATGAATAGCGTCCCATACCACCATACACACTAAGTACTGCATTAAGGCCCCAAAAGTGAACTTACCATTCCTCATTTTCATCTTTAACTCATACATAAAGAACATAAACATTTCATAAGTCATTACAAGGAAGTACTCATAATACAATCCAAGTAAAGCATGCATCATAACATTAAGCATTTAAGTAAACATTATTCATTAGCTTCCTTTTGAGCACGTTCCTTCATTATACATTAATACATTAGAGAAACACACCATAGCCACTTTCAAAACCTATTCGTGTAATGCATGGATGGCATCCCATACTACCACCCATATTTCATAGAATTTCTTAAGTAACCATAATGCCTAACTCATATCCTTGATCGTACAACATTATAACATAAAGGAACACAACATGACTACTCTCAAAGCCTACTTGTGCAATGCATGGATGATGTCTCATACCCCCACCCAGACTAAGTAGAGCATTCTTGAGAAGCCATAGTTCATTATCACTTTTTGTGGGGGTAGGCTTTAACAAACATAGACCATGTGAGAAACCCATGGAATCCCAGTGTTACCCACACTGAATAAATGATTCCTACTTGCCTAAGGTAGGACAATTACTTTTAGCTTAGGTAGATCCACTAGTTATAACCAATGAGAGCACATAGTTACGGGATAGGGAGATTTCTACTAGATACCCCACCTCAACTCTTGGATGGGCATCCTTCTCAAGGGATTGCTACTAGATACTCCGCCTCAACTCACGGATGAGCATCCACCCCAATTCAGATCTACTCGGTGTTTAGCATTATTCCTCACGGAGTACTTAGAATTCATTACTTTAGTTTGTTATTATGGGATAAGAGATTGTTACTAGATACCCCGCCTTAACTCATGGATGAGTATCCATCACAAAACCAACATTCATCATCAAGATAGCTCATAGATTCAAAGATGTGAATAGCATTTCTATTAAGAATCCCCATATTGTGCGAAAGTCCTTTCACAATATGTTGTTATTGTTCATTAGTGTATAATATAAAATTGCCTTTCAATAAACACATCATCATTAACATAATCATAGAAACTACATTCATTATTCATTCATGAGTATGTGAGTGTGTATCATGAAATTAAGCTTTCAACAACACCACCATTACATTATAACCATAATCACATTGAAATAACGATCATATACCTAAACATCATAATTAGACATCATCCGTCATATATTGCCCTTCAAAACTATGAATCAATCTCAATAAAAATAGCTATAATACTACATTAGATAACAGGCATATCATAATTCAATAACTAATTCATTATATACATAAACAATTGAACATACTTTCATGATAAATCAATTCCTAATCACAATCTTCCAAATTAGTATTTTGGGGGAAACGTGGGTTCAAAGGGGAAATTCAATATAATTCATCATTAATTCAAAAATCCATTCATAATTCATCACATATAAACCTTTGAAAGCCTTATGGAATTGAACCCATGCATAGCTTGAAACCCTAGGTTTTTGGGGGATTTTGGAGACCTGAAATCTTCTTTTGAGTGGGTTCCTTGAATGAAACTTAATCAAGGATGAAGACTATCATACCTTTAAGGTAGAAACTACACAAAAACTGAGCGAGAAGGGTGAAATATTGAGCTTCAAAGCTTGACTCCTTCTTCTCCAATGGTGGTTTCTAGAGAGAGAATATTTTGAGAGGGTAGTTTCTCTTTTCGAGCTTTGGAAAATAATGAATTGAAGAAGGGTGTTTAATATTTTAAAAATCCTTAACTAACTCTAAATAATGAATATCAACCGTCCCCTAACTTAACTAACCTAAAAAGGAATTTACTAAGCTACCCTATCCTAGGCCGAGTCTAAGACGGATTGCAGGTGGGACTCACAAAACCCCAACCACGGACCGTGGGTAGGTCCCCGAGCCATGCTGGCTTTTCATGGTATGGGTCTGTAAGATGTCATCTTCACCCTTGGCATATGGAGAAATTCCATGAGGTGTGAATGAACCTACGAGGCATAGGTCCAATCCGTAGGTCCCCAACATTTTGAAATTTTTTTCATTTTTAGCAGGTTTGGAGGTTAGGCTTTAGGGTCCTTCCCCCTCAAGGACCCTTGGTTGGTCCTTGGGGGTCGTACCTTGACATTTAACCCCTTAACTCCTCAACCTAAGCCCGGGACAACACTTTAAAACTTCAAACCACATATCAAACTCAGAAACGAACTCTTTAGGCTCTAGTTTCATCAACTAGATTTCTGGTTTGTAATATTTGGCATTGTGACAGCTGATTCAGGCGACCAAGACCCTAGATATCAGCCCCATTCGAAAAGAGGCCAATGTGGTTGCACCATGCAGAGAGTCATAGGTTGAGGTGCCACCATGAGGAGCGGACTTAGCTGCAGATGTGGAGCACATGCAGGATAAGGAGTTTTCCCCTCTAGCCACTAATAAGGATTGCTCGGCTTCCCATTCTGTAGCCGCCAGTAAGTCCCCTAGCTATTCCAGACACACACCCCTTTTTTTGGGTCTACTACAGTGCCTCTAGCCCGTGTTCAGAAGCTGGAGGCCCAGATGGCCACACTACTTCAGCATGTGACGCAGTGGATGCAGCATACTATTGAGGAGTCCACGACTAGGGTTAAGAAGATTATTGACCGTAAGGTTCATGTTATTCACGAGTCCCTTAATACATTTGAGTTGCGTGTCTTAGAGTGACCATCCCCCACCACTAATGTTTCTGCTTTTCGAACGAAGTTAGTGAGTCTCCAGGCTGATCTTGCTGCCCTTCTTTCTCTACCAAAAATCGAGGCTTGAGTGTACCTCCACCGCACTGGATGATGATACGGTGTTGGATGCATTATTCAGTGATAAGATACGTCCACCTGATTCATCCCATCATCCTGGGAAGAGCCCGTGCTCTAGTCAGACATCTGATGACTCTGAGGCTGGGAGAGCCCATAAGAGGGAGCAACAGTAGCTTGAGGAGGCTGGGAGGGCATCTATTGTTGATGAGGAGACGCGCCAGTAGTGGGCTAGGGTGATTGGTATTGGTGCCTCTAGCTGCGTGCACTATTGATGATGCAACGAGAGTTGATGTTAGCACTACTGAGGATGTTAAGATGATTGATGTGGGCACTACTAAGGGTGACCCGATTATTGATTCAGCGGGTATTGGGAAACCGGACCCACCCATTTTTTGATAGGTCTTTGGTTCTATGCACCACAGGTTTGCTTTACTTGGCCTTTATTCTATACTTTTTGTGCATTGGGGACAATAGCACTCTATTTTGTTGGGGGTGTGGTAAATGGGTTGTGAGTGATAGAGTAAATTCTGAGTAACGCAACTCATAATCCTCTCTTGGGGTTTTCTTGCTTATGTTCTCTTTCCCCAAAGGAATGCTTTATTTTTTGTTGAACCAGCATGTTTAGGAATGTATTGTAGGAGTAAGTATCAAAATGAAAGCATGATGGCATAAAAACATGAGAAAAATGATCCCTGTCCAAAAATGTTGAATCGTGCTAGATCTATAGTCTTGATGAGTTTAATGTGTTGGATCTCAATGTGACATGATAGGAACCGGTTTGAACTCATGATCTAAGCTAAAACTTGATCTGGGTAATCTGATAATGAAATAATGTGCCAAGAGTGTGTAAGAAAAGTTTAATGTTGAGACAGTTTGTGCCAATCTAGAACTTGCCCCATTCGTCCTGCTAGGAAGATCTAGGCTAGAAGTTGGGAAGTGATCATAGGCCATTATTCAAATTAGTCCACTTAAGCCTGAAATGATCTAACCAAATGGAAGCATTATTCCCTTTTGATCCAAATATTTTATCCTTAAATAGGCCATTTCTTTTTATTCACCTAACTCACCTTCCCTAAAAATCCTATCTTGGCCCCGGTCTCTCCTTGTACATGTTCATCTTGACTTAGGCCAAAAGCCTAAGTTGAGGGTGGCTAAGCCAAAAATTTACCTTGATCTTGGCCCTGGTCCAACCTCAGACATTGTGCACCTCAACTAATGCAAAATCCATATGTTAAGGGTGGCTATGAAAGAGGAAACCAAAATGAAAAGGGTATGAAAAGAGTGGTGTGTTGAAAAGAGAAAAAGAAACAAAAAGATGACGAATAAAAGTGTTTAAATGAAGAAAGAAAAATAAAGCGAAAGAAAAAAAAAAGGTAAAAAATAAGAGTAAAAAAAAGTCAAAAGTCACATCCATGTTGAAGAGAGTTAAGGGAAAGAAAATAAAATGAAAGGATGTCAAAAATAGGTCAAGGAAGAGGTAAAAAATCAATGTAATGTCAAGTAGGGTAGAAAGTCACTAAAAAGTACCCAAATGTACCACACCTGACCCTGAGCCTACTTTACAAACTGAGAAAGTCCTATAGTGATCCTAGAAACTAGTTTGGACAGTCTAAGCAGTGAAACTAAGGGCAAGCCTACGATATTGAGCACTAACTGTACTTGAAGTCACTTATGAGTGTGAGTGTTGAAAGAATCCTAAAACTCTAAAATTCATATCTTCTGTGTGAAAAGGATTTCGTTTGAAGTGAGGGCACTAGTTTGAATTTCAGAAAGCTAGTACCTTGATGATTGTGAAAAGTGTATGTTGGGGTTCCTATTGGTTGGTCTTTGTCATATTTTGATCCGTATGAGTTAGCCTATTCAGTCTAAGAGAATGATTTAAAATGGAATGGATTGAACTAGCCATGTGATTGCTTGAGTTTGAATGTCTACTTCTACATAAGTGTCGTTTAGAGTCTTAGTGCGTCGTTTGAGAGCAAACAACTATTTTTAATGCATTTAACTTAAGAGTTTTGTGTGTCTAGGGCCATATTGTATTTGAATTAATGTTTATTGAGTCATATTTGCAGGAAATAGGCTAGGACGAGGTCAAGAGAGATGACAACTAAATTTCTGTAAAAGGAACCACCTACAGATGTGACCTATGGATCGTAGGTCCAATCACGGTCTGTCATGTATAGGCGTTGATTGATTATCAAGGAAGTCTGACCAAGGGTGGAACCACGGAGACCACTGATGGAGCGTAGGTTGACCCACGAGCCGTCCTGCACGTTCATCGTTTGTATCAGATATTTAGAGTTCCAGTACCTGATGAAAAGTTCCAAGTTTGGAGCCATGGAAGGGGACCCACAGTCTATACTGCACACCCTCCTTTTATGTCTGAAAGTCGAAGGTTCCAGCTTCTGAGAAAATGTCTAAGTGTCAAGCTACGGAAGGGACCTACAGACTGTAGGTCTAACCACGGTCCGTAGGTCAGTCTCATCGATCGAAGCTACGTCCAGCAGTTTTATTTTCTTATTTTGTTTCCTTTTTGTTTAGGACAAGTTTTTCTATAAATAGGGTATGTATACCTCTTTTTTTGGGGTTAGACATTACTGTTAACTTTTAGTTCTTAGTATTTTCTTGGGAATTAACTTGCAAACTTTAGCAATTTGATTTCCGAATTTCGGTTTATAAAGATTTTGCTTTGAATATCAATTGGATATTACGGGCTTCTTCTACTAATTATGTAAGTTCAAGAATTCTTCTTCTAAAAATATGAATCGTGTTCTTCCAAGCATGAATAACTAAATCCACAACTAGGGTTGTGGGAACCATGAGAAATTAACAACGTATGAATAATAACTGAGTAATTCTTGACTAGTGTTGATGCATGAATTGATAGTTCTTTCATTTAGAAGTCTTTTTAACGAGTGCATGCATTAGAAATCACCTTGTTGCTACTTATCAGACCATGGAGGTAGTTAGTAAGAAAAAAATTATCAACAAAGATTTAGTGTGATACTATCTAATAGTCTAATGTCAATTGGTGCGAGGGTGAAAACTAAGTCAAACATTGTTGTGATGTTTAATCTAAAGTGAAGGTAAGGATTAGTAAAGAATACATACGTAGCCAGACGAAGGTGCCGGGTGAAATTCCCTATTTGGCAGACAAAGCACTTAGGGATACATAACTTAGGACTTTGCATGTGATACCTAAGGAAGAGATTACTATTATAAGGATTACCGCGTTTTAAGCTTATGGGGAATACGTACACCCTAGCTCCTCTCTCTTATAGATAACAACCAAAGTTTGAATCTTGCTCACTTGTTCTCTTAAGAACAATCAGTTCTTTGTTACACAGACCCCCTTTGCTTACTTGTCTGAGAAATAAGTTGACTAAACAAATATAATAGTGGGTTAAGTATAACTCTAAACCATATTCCTCGTGGGATCGACTCCAACCTACTAGTTGGGTTCTAGTTCTGACAATGATCTCTTATACTTCATTAGGGAGGTGTAATTTTAGAGTATCAACTTCACCCAGGCTTAGCCTGACAGGATGAAATTTTTTCCTCTCTCTCTGTTGTTTTTATTGGTTATCTTTGTTTTAGTTGCATTTGAAGACAACTGCTTTATTTGTGGGTAGGGTAAGGTATTTCCATACCTACCTCTTGTGTTTCTATTTTGTTTGTGAATATTGGGTTTTGTTGATCTATATATGTGTTTTGATCTTAATTGTGTGGAAGCTTGAGCTTGTGGCCTTTATTTTTTATGGAAATGGCTTTTGAACCTAATTTTAAAATTTTTGCCACCTCTATTGTTTGTGATTGTGGTTGTTCTTGTGCGAATCTGAGTATTGATTGTGATTTGTACCAATAACTTGAATAGTGCTCTTAATTGAACGAAATGAAAGTGCGGCTATGATGAGGCCAATGAAGTTGCATAGACAATGTGTGAACTTTACTCATCTCGTTGTGATTAGCTGGTTATTGAATGAGTCTGTTATGATGAGTATTGCACACTAAGTGATGCCAGCACTTGGAATGATGTTCGCCAACAATTTTGAAAAGTGAAACAATTTGACAATATACCTCTTTTGTGGCCAACCTTATGCGATGTGTGAAACTTGCTTGAACCCTCTTGAGCCTCATCCTATTCTTGGAAGAAACTTTAACAATTGTGATCCCTTTTTACCCATTTACTCATAACTTTCATGAAGTGTGATTTGTTGAATAGCCGACCTAGGCCAAAAGCCTAAGTTAGGGGTATGGTGAAAAGAGAAATAAAATCAAGAAGTGTGAGGAATCCCCATTTTGAGTAATGGTTTTGAAAAAGATGGAGCCTCTCCATGTAAAAATTGAAAAGAAGAGAACAAAGAAAAAGAATTAAAAAGTTGTGAAATAAAGTAGTGGAAGTTGCAAAAGAAATTGGGTATCAGGTAGTTCATGTGAAATTGAATAATGGGGTGAATTATGAGCATGATTTAAATGTTAAAGACAAGGAGGAAAGTGATGTTCAGACCACACTTCATGAAGGTAGAAGCTAGTAAGTCTTAATGACCATACCTTTACACTCAGCTCCGTTACAAGCTTTGAAAATACCTTTGTGATCTTGAGTGAGTTGAAACGAATGTTGATTGGAAAATAAGGCTAAACCTTTGGGTGAAGTCATGCATGTTTTCATCTTTGTGAGTGTGAGAGTCGTATGTGATTCTGGAACTCTAAAGTGTTGAAAAATTGTGTGTGAATATAAAATCATAGTTGTTGTGAGGGCATTTAAGTACCTTTGTTGAGCCTGAACTTGCATTTGAAGCAAGTATTCTGAACTTGAGTATCTTTGATAAAGGTGAGTCACAATTTGAATCTTTGAATGCACAATTGATCACTGCATGAGTAAGTTGCATTCATGTCGAGTCTTATGCAGCACTATTTGAGATATCCTTTTTGAACTATTGATCTTGACTTTTACTTGAGGACAAGCAAAAGTTTAAGTTGGGGGCATTGATGAGTCCAAGATTTAGACTTATTTGGGCCTTTGTTTATATAGATTTAGTGTCGTCAAACGCTTAATTTATGCCACAAACTTATGTTAAAGCCGTGATATTAAGGTATATTATTTGAGGAACAAAGCAGGGACAATAACCTGCAAAAATAAACAAACTAAACAGAAGTAGTGAAGAAAGGCGAGTCTAATTATTGCCAAGAGGACTTGGCAAATCGTCGAGTGGCTATTTTGATCACCTAAATTTACAATGTACTAGCCCTGAAGAAAGAAACCAAGTCAGCGATAGAAAAGGGACAGTTAGCGAATTGTCAAGCAATTCCATGATGCCAAGAATGATCGCCCAAAGTTACAAGACTTGAGGATGCTGAGAGCCAATGCAAAAATGGGATAAAAAGAGCAAATGGAGCCCAACTTACCTCGCCTAATGGCCCTTCGTGGCTTATTTTTTTTCGACTATAAATTAGATTTTGAACATTTAATTTAGAATGCTGAATTATGTAGAATTAGTCTAGAATAGTTTTCTCTTGAGTTTTTGATAGTTTATTAGTAGATTGAAGGCTTTTTGAGACTCAATTTGGATATTTTGCAAGTGGGTTCCAAATTTTTTTCTAATTGAAGCATTGTAAAGGCTTAATTACTCTGAAGCATTATGAAAGCTTAATTACTCTCAACCAATTGATGGCTAATCGATTTGGTAACCGGTTTTACTCTTTTATGATGTTTCTCTAAACCCCCAATTCTTAAGGTGTGATCATTTGATTATGGGTTGAATTAGTTTATGGGTATTGTTAATTACTAGTTTAAATGCTATATTGAAGTGGGTTTAAGCATTAGTTGTGCTTTAATTTATGAATTGTAGTTGCAAATGCAGTTCTAACCTTCTGTTCTTAGCTTGCTCGAGAGAGAGATTTTAAAATTGAGATAATTGCTTGATGATTTGTAGGTATTGAGTTGTGCTGGGTTAAGTTCAAGAGAGTGAATCCTAAACTCAATCCTACCAATCTACCTTGAGTGAGTGGATGAATTAAGGTGTGGGTTGTTCTTCATTGCTATGCTTTTTGATGTTCGAAAGAAATGTCCTGATTTGGGATAGTTGTTTGATAGAAAGCTATCTCCCTTATAGTCTGGACTAAACACTTATTTTTAGCTATTTACTAGTTGTTTCAATTGCCCATATATCAAAATTTTCCTATAATAGATCATATCCCGAGAATTCCTCTTCATATTGTTATTTCAAATTGTTTATGCCTGTATTGTAGTTGACTATTGCAAACCAATGAACCCCCATCTAACATTCGTATCACCCCTTTTTATTTGTTTCATGTATTTTTTTCAATAATTTTTATTCCTATATCTAGTTAGATCACATTTATACTTGTTGATTGAATTTGAACATGTACCGCTCCTTGTGGGATTCAACCCCAACTCAATTGTTGGGTCATGTATTGCTTAACAATCGTTTGCACTTAGAATTGGATGAAGTGTATTTGATGAACATTAAAAAATCATCACTAGTGATGTGATATAAAGCCAAAAGATAAGAGTTTCCGCTAGTGATGTAATATAATTTTTGAGGGAAATGGTGTCGACTAGTGATAATGTACCAAAGTGAAATGTTTTCATCTAGTGATATGATATAAAGCCGAAGGAAAATAGATATGGCTAGTGATATGATACTAGTTCGAAGGGAAATGGTTTCGGATATTGATATTGTGTCGAAGGGAAATGGTTCTGACAAGAGTTTAACTATTGTGAATTAATGCATTTTGATACTTGTGATTGAGTTAGTCTTATTTGTGATTGATGCACTTTATACCTGTGATTGATCTCCTTGACACTTGTGATGACATACTTGATACATCTTGGTTGTTGAACTTTTACTATTGAACTGTGATTGTTAAGCTTTGTGAACTATGTATTATGAACATTTAAGTTTAGGCTGATATTTATGCAAGTTGTAGATTTATGAGGTTTGGTTTTTATGATAGAAGTACTCATTTTCTAGCTAGTTTTTCCTTGTTTATTTAGTTACTTTGTGAGTACCATGTTGGTATGTACTCACTCCTTACTTCTGCACTTATGCAGGTTCCGAGTTTGGTACTTTGTGATTGATGTTCTTCTTCTCCTATTTTTTAGACTTGTCAAAGGACTATTAAGAGGTAGTTTCTTGTCATCCTGACGGACTTTCTTGTTCCTTATTTTATGATTTGTTCTATTTGAGAAACAAACACATAGAGACTTGTAATTATCTTTAAATTATGCCCTTTTATATTAGTGGCTTGAACACATGACAAACATGTATAGGGTTATTATAAAAATAATATTTTTTTTGCTCTCTTATGCTATTCATTTTTTACTTTCCCCATATATTTCCTATTATTGGGTTGAGGATGACTTGTCTTTTGGGAATAGAAAAGTATGCTCACTTCTATTTTTGGGTTGTAAAAAATGGTATGAAAGCCCTAGGTACATAGGTCTCACTTGTGTACATGGAAAGTCTAATTAGATGCTCAAGGATTAGTACTGGGATGTCTATACTTATATTTGAGAGATGATGAAAACTGTTAAGAAACTCCCTTTAGTTCAGTTTTTCTTATTGTGTGTGGTAACCTTCTCTTGTGATGAGTTGTCGCGTGTTGTTTTGGCAAATATCGAAGACTAGAGTTTTTTTCTAATGGTAGAGGAGAGGCCATCCCAAGGTAGTTGTTGTGACTCAAACTAGGGGTAGAGGTAGGGCCCGAGCTAGAGGTCATGCTCATAGATAGTATTGGGTGGAGGATGTGTCCGTGGAGTGGTACCAGCTACAGGAAGAGCTAGAGAGGTCTCACCTAGGCCATAGGTTGAGGTTGTAGAGGAACGGGTTCCTTCAAGGTATGGAGCTCCTTTGTTCAAGGAGAATTTGTTGAGCATGTTGGTTGTGGTAGAGAACTTCTCTCATGGTTGTGCTGCTGATACACCACAGGGTTCTTAGACGAATTAGGGACGCAAACCCTATGTCACCAACAGGCTCCTGGTATTCATCGTTAGGTGGGTCAGCCACCAATGGTTCCTGTATCGATTATTGGTGCCCATATTTCTCATGAGATTACCTTGACGATAGTTGATCAACAATATTATAGGAGGTTTTAAAAGATGAAACCACCCTTGTTTCAGGGTTGTAAGAGCGAGGATGCTCATGATTTCTTGACTTTGTGCTATGACATGCTTCTCTTGAGGGAGTAGGTATGGTGGATGCTCATGGTGTTCATTTTGTTGCACTTCATTCTTGTGGACTAACTAGAGAGTGGTGGAGGACTTTTGTGAGGTCTAGACTAGTTGGATCTCCTCCAGATGAGTGAGATATTGCTTCTGGTGCTTTCCAAGACTGCTTCATCCCTTGGAGCGTGAGAGAGGAGAGTCAATTGAGGTTTGAGGACTTGAGAAAGGGATGTTTGACTATTACTTGATAATTGGTAGATTTCCACTCATTTGAGGCTCTTTTCTTGTTAATTTTAGCTTGCTTTAGGTAAAAATTGGTGTTTTTAATCTTGTTTCTTTCACATTTTCAAGAAAATGAAGTGGAGATTTGATTTATAATACATTTATAGAAATCAAAGGAAGTTGTGGCAAAAAGAGGTAAAGAGCTGAAAATGCAAATTCTTGCCGAAAAAATTGTTGTCCGCAAATGACGTTTGAAGACACATGAAAGTGGAGTTCTAGTCAATAGAGCACCTTAAACGCAGTTAATTCCAGCCGATAATGTGTCCTTGAAGTCAACAAAGGACCGTAATCAATCCCTAAAGGATCACATACATGCTTGTCCAATCAATGAATATCCACAACTGTAGACAACTCTATGCAAATAGGGAAAGTAACTTTTTAGGCACCTGGGTAGAACTGTAATCTCACCAAATTGATTCCAAAACCACTTTTTACACTTATCAATAATCATTATTCTAATTATAGAAGATAGAATTGAGGGTATCTCATCTTAGAATAGAGTAAAGAGAAAACTTTTATTGTTCATCTTTAGACTTTGAAGGCCATCAGAATTCATTGCTTAAATTGAAGATTTGTTTCTAAGTTGTAATATTTATTATATTTTCCTCTTTCCCTTGCTTTAGGTTTCATGAACTATAGGTGTAATTGCTAATTGAAATTGGGGTTTGGTGCTAGAAGTAGACAATCCCTTTGGGTCTTCAATTTCTCATTCTATTGCTTCTATATTTGATTACATGCTTTTATTCATGATATGAGTTTAATTCAATTTTCATGTTTTTATTTATGATTTGAGAGTGCACACTCAAATGTAGCTTCCAATATTTGTGGCTTTCTCCAAAGAGAATTTGTGAAATGGAGAATTAGATTGATAATTGCATATTAGCCTTGAATCTTGAGTTTGCTCGAAAGAGGGATTTAGGTATTCATGGTCTCAAACAACATGTTTAAGTTAATTACAAGGTTGTTTTGTGGAATTACATGATTGAGACCGAAAGGATATTACATGATATAGCATAATGAGATCTAAAGACGATTTATTTTGTTGAAGATGACCTTGCCTACATATGATTGAATTAGCATTTGTTGATATTGCAATGGATCATTGAATGAGTATCGAGTTCCAATTTTACCAATTCCCAATTATCCCTTACTTGATTAGATCTTTGCCCAATCTTAATTTTCTGACCTTCACCGATTATCATTTTTCAATAATTGTGTATTATTAATTTCGATTCAAACTAGTAGCTCGTAAAACATTCTATTCAATTTATGAAAAAAAAATTCTCATGGGATTTATCACCGACTCTCTTCTTGGGTATTTTTATTGCTAGCGACCATTTCCTATTTTACTTATTTTTGGAATAATTTGTATGTTATAATAAAATGGCTTCATTGTCGGGGAACAAATAGGCGTGTTGAATTGATTTAGGATTTATAGTTTACTTGCTTCTATATAAATTGTGAACAATTTACTTTCTCTTTGCTTTGCTTCTTTGGCTTCATGTGATAACAGTAAATTCGTAGGGGTTTTAAGCCCTATAAGGATAGTCCATCGCCTTGCTTTGAGGAAGAATGGGCTGAGATGATCATTTATGAGATGTTAGGTGTAGACTACCGAACCAAGCCTATAATAATCAAAGATGCCAGAATCACTCACTTCGAGGCCAAAAATTATGAATGTAAATGCTCAAATGGCCTAGTAAGCTTCTTACTGTTCCAAAAATAATAAAAATAATTTGAACTTGAGTAAAAAGTTATAGTCTTCTAAATGGAGATATCACGTGAAAATTTCAATGCTCTAATGTTTTCTCCATGGTCTTCGAAGAGAAAATGCTATAAAGTTGTAGAGAAGGTTGATGTACCCTATGTCGCACCACGATGTTATATTGTGCGCTTGATAGGAGACAACCTATCGGTATCCAAATAAGTTGATTTCTTAGTTCAAATCATAGAATTTTTGTTTTAAACTAACCCTCACAATTTCAAATTATTTTATAATTGTTTGGACATGTTTTGAAGCAAAACGATGATTGGGATTGAAGTTTGGGGCTAAAACACCTTCAAAATAGGACTTGGGACCATTTTGGACGCTCAGGCTCACCCAATAGGAAGGGGAGGACTACCCATTTGACTGTTACCTCGCTGAAATAGAAAGAATGTTCTGAAAAAAATTGTCAGCTTACGGTGTCACGCGTGAACGTAAAGTACAGTCTATAAACACAAAAGTCAAAGTATACAGACCCCTCATGAATGTGCTCCTTCTACCACAAACATGGAGTCTCAAGAGAAAACAAGGCGTGAGCGCTCCATCAATTCCGTGAACACAGAGAGTCGAACTAACCCCAGGGATTAAAATGACCAAAATTTGGTTAATAGGAATAATTCCTTTACCAAAAACTCAAAGTTCCTGTAAAAATTATTCTCCTATGTGAGCGATATACAAAGGTTGAGTCTCCCAAAGTCTTGGTTTTTTTGGCCTCCACATTGAAGGTATTTTCTTTCCTCCCTCATTTCTTCCATCTTTTGTATGTATTTAACCATGTGTTATTGGGTTGTGCTTAATTGGTGTTTGAATGATTGATTTGTGGGCTATTTTTATGTTTGTGATATTGTTTGTGTTGGGGGTAATAGTTAAAGTATGTGAGATTCGCAATTGGGGGAAAATATGCATGCTGAAAATTTAATGGGCCCAACCTATTTGAAGAAATGTCCTAATGAAAATTTTAGTTTCTCAAGAAGATGAGTCTGCGAACGTGGCCCCTCAACCGCGAATGCAGATGAATAGGGTTCCTTATCCTCCATGAACACAGTTATTTATCTAGGAATGTGTAGTCTTTACAAATACTAAGCCGCCAATTCAGCACTCCTCCACAAATGCGGCGGAGATAAAATTGGAAGGCCCAAAATCGTAGCTTTGAACAGCTTAGCTTGGGCCTTCTTTTGATGAATTATTTGGCCTAAATACTTCATAAAACATTGTTTTAAGTGTCCTTAAGAACTTTAACATTTTGGCATTGTGTTTAGGTGTTTGGTCCTTAAAATAGCTTCAGTAAAATTCCTAGTGATCAAGAAATGGCTCCGAAAATTAAGCAAGAGGAGTATTTCAATGAGAGTAGGTTCCTATCAGAAAAATGTGCCCAAAAATATGATAAATACCTAGGTCAAGCAGTACTGAAGGAAAAATGGATTTGTTCCAGGATGAGTTGCCATACTTCTATGGTCGGCTGGTATCTAGCAAGTGGATATGCTTTGCTGTTCAGCCTATCAAGGCTAATCATACAATAGTGGCAGAGTTATATGAAAATACTCTTGCTACTTACTAAGGTGAATAGGCGGGGGCCATAATGTGAACCATTCAAGTCAACTTTGGCCCAATGATCATAAATGTTTTATATTCACTCCCAAATACGGATAATAATGAGTTCAAAAATAGATATTAAGAATTGGGGAACCTGTGGCTTGTGGACAAACTTTATGGTGGTGAGACTACAACATGGTTTACATCAAACCGGGTGATTAACTCTCATGACTTCGCAACCGAGATCAAATATTGGCACTCTATCATATATGATTGGATCATCCCTTCCACCCACAACACGGAGGTGACAATGGACAAAGTTGTGCTTATTGTTGCATTTATGTATTGTATGGACGTAGATGTGGGGTTGATTATGGACCAGATTGTTGAGTTTTCTCAGGGCAGAGCCAAGATTATCCTATTTCTAACCCAGATTAGTCGGTGATGCTACGATATTAGGGTGGAAAAACGCACTACTAATGAGGAGAAGAAATCGGGTAAAGGGATTTATCCCTTGAAAAAGAAATGTGGATAGGGTGATAAAAAGAAAAAGAGAAATATTGATGTGGAAGACCTTGATTTTGGCCAGTTCATCGAGACTACTTCTATAGTTTGGTGCTTCTACTTCTACAAGGGCTCTTCAGTATGGACATGCTACTATGAGACACCGCTCTTCCCATATTAATAAGGTTAGAGAGATAAGCAGTGGAATTCCTACTAGCTCATTTGGAGCTCTCACCTTAGAGGGTGTTCCTCCACCTATCATTGCTTATGTACCTGTTGCACCAAAGGCAATGTCTGACTAGCTTCAGCATTTGAGTTGGAGGCAAGGGAAGATTGAGTAGAGGCAGAGGAAATTTTGAGAGCATGAGAGATCAAACAGAAATTTCCCAAGCAAGATGATGGGTAAGCTTAGGAATTTATATGACAGTAATTCTCCACATGAGGACGATCTTACTTTTTCCCATTAGCTCGAGTTCAAAGCGATGTAGTTTAGGGAGACCCTTGTATTCTTTTTTGATATTTGGACTTTTAGGAAAATGTCTCATTTTTAGTTGGGGTGCCTCCCTTGTAGTCATTTTGTTGATTGATTCTTTGTACTATAAGTGTGTCCTTGTCGGGCTTAATTTTCTTTCTTTGTTATGGATTGGTGTGACCTAGTAGGGCGTCTATATTATGGATGTGCTATTTTTCGTTTGATATTATGGTGGATTAGTCATTTTATAATTGTTACTTGTAATTTTTTTTTTGTTTTGTTGTTTGTAACTTCTTTGTTTTTGTTTTGATATGATATAGAATGACAATGCCCGATGATAGATATAGTGAATACTTTTTGAAGAGTAATTGGTTGGTTGTTTGTGAGTGTTTAATTGGTGTTGGATTGGTCTCAAATATATGAAAGAGTATTCCAAATGATGTATTGGTTGACAACTTTCTCAAGGGCAAAAGCATCATCTTTTCGAAGGTTGTGGCTTCGTTCGTACTAAGAACATAGTCATGCATGTTGAAAGTTGCTGAACATTACCTCTCCATTTTTTGAAAGTTAAGCATGTTGTGAATGATTTTTTTACAATTCTTATAAATATTTTTGTGACTTTTGATTTGTAAATACATTACCTTTGTACTAAATATATCCTTAGTTATCCTCTCCAAAAAATCTCACCTTTGTACTAAATATATCCTTTGTTGTGCCCTTTTATTGGCAACCTCATTACAAGTCATATCCTTTTTGAAAAATTAATCCTCCTTTTAACCCTTCCCTGCTTTGACTTGAGAATTGTGAAAGTTGAGGCTAAAAGTCTAACTTGGGAGTGTTATGGGAAACACATAGAAGGGATACTTATCATATGAGGGCTTGATAAAAAATGATCATCGGAGGAAAAAGTCATAAAGAAATAAAATCTTTTTAAGATTAAAAAAAAAGGTGAATATTTGAGACTTGAATCCTCCCAAGGTTGAACAGAAAGAAAAGCTTTTAAAAACAAAGAAAGAAAGTGAATAAACGAGACTTGAATCCTCCAAAGGATAAAAATGGCTGCATGTGGGGCATCTAGAGTGGAAATAAGAAAATAAAAATGAAAAATAATGTGAAATGTGTATTGGTTTGAAAAGTGAAGAAAAGTGAAAAAGTGGAAAAGTTGCAAAATGATGAGTTGTGGTGCAGTGTTCAAGAGGGATGTAGTCACTTGTATCTAAATGATATCCTAACCTCCCTAAACCAACAATACAAGCTTAGCAAAGTCCTTTCAGAAATCTAACCAAATGAAGTTTAGTCATTGGTGATTGAAAATATGGTCAAGCCTATATTGTGGCATTTTCGTTCAAGAGATGTTTTATTATGACTATGAGTGTTTGTGCATATGTCTCATATTTTGTAAATACATTGTGAGTGTTTCGGGAAATTTCTTTTCTTGTGAGGGTATGTAAGTTGATAAAGTTATGATTTTGTAAATTCCTAATTAAGTCATGTGAGCATGTAAAAGAGCTAATGAGTTGATTCCTTTCTTGATTTTGAGGTATTGTCAGTTGATTCTTGATTCTTGAAAATGTGCCATGAGAATGAGGACATTTCTTTTGTGAAAATTTTGCATGTAGACTAGTTGTTAGTACCAACCGATGCCCTTAACTTTGTGCTTAATTGAAAGATGTGAAATTGAAATGTGGTGTATATTGAAATGAGATATTCTTATGTTTTGGATTTTCTTTGCTTGAGGACAAGTAAAATTTTGAAGTTGGGGGTGTTTATGAGTTGTAGATTTCCACTCATTTGAGGCTCTTTTCTTGCTAATTTTGGCCTTGTTTAGGTAATAATTGGTTCTTTTAATGTGGTTTTATTCATATTTGCAGGAAAATGAAGGAAACCAAGTGAACTAGAGGCAAAAAGAGGTTAAGAATAGAAAAATGCAAATTTTGACAGAAAAAGTGTTCTCTCTGCACGAGGTCAGACGACATACAAATGTGGATTCCTCCTCAACAAAGCACCACAAATGTATTTGACGTCAACCACAAAGGTAGCCTTGAAGTCAACGAAGAACCACGATTGCGCCCCACAAGACCACAAACGCAGGCCTTATCAATAGATGTCTATGACCACAGATAACTCTCCACTAACGTGGAGAGTAACTTTTCAAGTGCCTAGGTAGAGTTGAAATTTCACCAAATTGATCCCAAAAATTCTTCATACACTGATCAGAAATCATTATTCATATTACACAAGACAGAATTGAGAGTATCTCATCTTAGAATAGAGTAGACATCTTTTGTGTTGAGACTTTGAAGGTAAGTTGCCTCATAATTTATCCTTTGGATGGAAGATTTTTTCTGATAATGGTCAAATCATTCTTAAAAATCAATTAAAAGAGTGAGCGATCATAGTCAGTAAAAAAACCCAATGAACAATTGGGGTCGAATCCCACATGGAATGGTATATCATAGAGAATTCCTTATCAAGAAATTTGGAGTTTAAATTAGCTCATTTGTAACAGTAATACAATTGGGTGGATGGTTCCACCAACTTAATATAAAGCTTTGATTATCAATTATCGTAATTAAACTAAAATTTAAATGAAATCAACATTTAACAAGAAATCCAGGAGTGCGGGGATGAGAAATTAATGTCACTTAGGGTTATTGTACTACTCTATAGGGATGAAAATTTATGAATAGGCTAAGTCATCTTCATTGACGCTAATCATCTTATGATCTCGAAGCATCTATGAATAGAATCTCCTTTTGGACTCATCAATATGTTGATTCAAAACAACCCATTACCTTACTTTAGTCCCTCTTTCTAGAATATGGCAAATAGATCGAACCTGTACCCTCTCTTTCAAGCAAGCTATAGAAATCAAACCTCAATTAGTAGTACTGAACTAATTATTTACTCCAATTAATCTCTTTCAACATAACCTAGAGATCGGAAGTAGGAATTAAGTTTTCAACCTTAGCCCATAAGTTAACCTCATGGTAATTAGTCAAAATGCATGCATGACTAAGTGCAGTTCATCACCATCATTCTCGGCTCCAATTGATGACTGGCTATTATGTAAGTGTTGACCTAAGCCCCTGTACAGGGGCTTCGCTCCTAAACCACACGTTAGTTGTCTGGTACAGCTCTACAGAGCATAGAAAAATAGTCACTATATTAAATCAACACACAACCCTATTTGAGAACCCCTAGATCTATCCATCCATCACAAAAAGTAAAGAAAGTGTATCTTCTATGAAATCAACCATGGGTAACTGGTAATTAAGCAATAGAGAGTAAACCCGCTAGGTATTCAACTTCAATTTATCAAATTCTAGCTTCAAATTGTAAAACTCCAAAAACTAGAAAAGTGTTCTTCTCAAAGGTAAAAATGTTCTACTCACCATTCAACTCTTTTTCTATTTAGTATCTCAACTCCTAAAAGCCCTCTCTAAAAATTCTTATCTTTTGGGTTATTTATACTTTCCCAAAATCAACCTCATAACCAACTCAGTGACATTAGTTTGGGCCCACCGAACCTGAGCGTTGATTCTCATTTTTCTCCTCAACTCGCCTTGTAATCATCTAGGCTTCAGGTGTTTGAATCTCATCTGGCATACTCGGTTGAGTTAGCCTTTCAATTTTCCGAATCAATGAATACCACCTCAGTCTGTCATTCAAGAATTAAATTTTGCCTTGCAAACTATCACTTTGGGCGATGTGCATCAGGATAGTCATTGTTAATCGGTACATCACCTTTTCTATTGGAGTTCACCGACTTTCTTTTGGTAGACATAAGTTCTATGCACTTTAAATTTAGTTGAGGTCCTGCTAAGTTGCCGTTTTGCCTTTCATGTTAGGTGATCAACAATGTTCACTTTGCACTTCTTTTGTATTTATGTCCATTCTTCAAATATCAGTCCTTGCCTTCTCCAATTTCCTTCTTACCTACAAATCATCAAAATTTGATTACAGAAGGAAATATTTAGGCATTGAGGACATTAATTATTGAGATAAATGATCCATAAATGGGTGAAAACCTACCACTCATCAACATCTCGTACTTAAATGTTTACTTGTCCTCAAATAAATCAAGAATACAATAAGGGTGTCTACAACAGTTCTCTATGAGAGCTAGCATAAAAGTATCATAGCGAGATTACTCTCAATAGCATTTTACCCAAAATCATGATCAAAAGGCTTTAAATGACATCTATCTCATCTCAACCCAAGCTGAAACTCAATTTAGTTTCTTATCTTATGCAAGAACATATTTCAACAAATGCATTGACATCCCCTCACATCAAGAACGATTCCATGCTGTAACAAACTAATTGAGCAAAAGAGATAAGAATCAATACAACTCTCCCTCTCTCAAAAGAGAAACACATGCAAGCTTTGTCACATAGGTTTCCCCATATTTTCCAATCATCACACAACCTAGTTAATGCAAGATCTCAAGGGTATCTTAGGCTTGTAATGGGGCTGAGAGTTATGATATGGTTAATTTGGATTGGTAACTCATACCTTTCCAAAGCATTGTTGAAATCATCATCACCTCTTCTAAGTTCTTTTTCTTGTTTTTCAATTGAGATCTCCAATCTTGACTTTCAACTTAATTTATTTGGAATCCTCCTTTATTTCATTCACTTTACTTTTTCATTTTTCATCTTTCTAAGATATTTCCATCAAAATTATGATACATGCACGCATTTTTTTTTTATAAGAAGGGGTTCCTTCTTTTTGCAAAACCTTTAGATTTGAGTCTCATTTCTTCTTCCTTTTGCCCTTCATTTGGCTTTCATTCATCATTCCTTTCCACACCTCCAACTTAGGCTTTTGGCATAAGTGTGATATTCAACATCATAATGCTTCAAAAATGATTTGGTGAGAAGGTAGGGACAATTTGGTTTAAGAGGCTTCTTTTGGTTATCAACAAATAAGTTAGGCTCAGTTGGTGCCAACATGGACCCACACCCTCATAAGGTAGTCACAGAAGGATTTATGGATAATTTGGTTCCCTCATTGAATTTTTGCCCAAGATCATGTCTCACGTTCACCAAGATTCACACAATTGGACTAACAAAGGAAATTCTAGCACTCCACATGTATGCTTTGAAGTAAAACCTCACCACACATGGCACTTAAAAATACACTCATTTAGCACATCCCGAAAACAAAACCTTACTTGCGTTGTTAATTGCAAGACTCACATCAAAATGCAACTAATCAATAAAAGATTCAACAAGTTCTCTTAAAGGTGTAACCACATTGGTTTCGTTCTCGAAACACCAACACTACACATCATGATAATCATGAGCACTATGCAAGACAATGATATTGAACAAAATTGATCCTTAAATTGCTATTAATGAAAACTTCAAGAATTTCATGATTTGAACTCATGGGGGGTTGCAACATCAAGGGAGAACAAGATTGAAATAAAGAGACAAACAGTTACCCAAAAGAGCACTCTAATATAAACAAAAATCAAACTACAATTGTTCAAAATAAGAAATAACAAAATACTATAAAAAAGGGAATATTGGCACAAAAGCCCTCACCCCACTAAAATTAGAATGCAATGTCCTCAATGCAAATTAGCAAAACTACTAGTAGGTTGAGAGAAAGGTTCCCCCGATAGGCTATTCATGTGGTGCACTCTCATCTGGAGTATCGGGAGGTGAAGCCTCAAGAAGGGCATCATTGTCCAGTAGTAGGATCACTTTAGGTGGTATGTGAGGCTCAACAGAAGGTATGGTAGTGTATAGAGTTATTCCACTAGACCTAACCTCTAAAGTCTCTCCAAAATAGTTTTTTAATGCAGCCGGAAGAATGATCTCCTTGGTCTTATGTAGCTCAGTCACTATCTTAATAATCTCATTCTCTTCGGCTCTTAGCTCCTCCTCATCAGTCTCCTCGACTAACTCATACTCTTCCCTTTTACTCTCATCATTAGCATCAATCTCAACATCTACTGCAACCTCAGGCACAATAGAGAAAGGAAAAACACTAGTCATCTCAGGCACATCTAGAAGGGGAACCTCGCCTCAAACCATAGAGATGGTCATTGACTGTAACTAGACCACCTCTGCCATCAAAGAAGCAACCCCATCCCTCATGGTGTTCACAACAGTAGAACCACCCCTGGCCTTCTACCAAGGCTCAATCCTCAAAGTGTCAACCACGTTTAGGGTGTAGGCTCGATCCATGACAAACTTGGTATTAGAGCATAGAGTTCAATTGTCCTATGGTGTCTTTGTAGCCATGTCAGTAGGATCTTGTTTATGGTTGTGAGGGCCCCATTTCTTTAAATGAGGGACTACAGACATTTAAGAAAAGTTTTTCTTCCTACATACTCTAAATCATGCATTAGAACTATGTCATAAGGAACATACTCTAACTCGGGTGTTCCTCTTATCCATTTTACTATCCCTCAAAGTAAAGGCGGTTGAAAGGAAAACACCAACATCCTTATCGATGATTTATTCTTAGCAAAAGTCTTGAGGAAGTCATGAGACTGTAGAGGGGCTTGAGATAAACTCGTGAGTGAGCTTATGTGTTGAGATTCAAAAGAATGCACTCTTATTCATATGAATCGTGTGTTAGAGCTAAAATCATGATGTATTCCCAAACTCTTTTCCCTAAACATTGTTTCAATTGATACCCCTATGAAGAAGTGTTTTATAGATCTTGGGTAGTAATTGCACCCGAAATGATAGTATGAGTTATGAGATTATAAGAAGTAGTAGTAAAAGTGTCCAGAGTTAGTAAAATTCAGGTAGAGCTTCACTAATCTAAGAAAAAGAGATAGTGATGAGGCAAATTAAGTTATCATATCCGTGCACCCAGTAAGTTATTAATGAGGAGTTTCCACTATGGGTAGACTAAGAAGTGATGAGTTTGTGTAAATTTAGAGATAGGAGGTGATGAAAGGGTTACCACTTAGAATGAATTAGAGTATATTTTAACCAGAATATGATTGATGTCGATGTGCCATTGTGTTAGTGAGGGCCATGTATAGGTGTTGAGTAAAACAATACAGTATTTATTAGGTGATAGATCTAAGCTAGACTTAAGATTTTAAGGGACATCTCATAATATTCAGGGGGTTATAGAACTAATTAAGT
Organism: Solanum bulbocastanum; assembly: GCA_037074985.1. NCBI lineage: Eukaryota > Viridiplantae > Streptophyta > Magnoliopsida > Solanales > Solanaceae > Solanum > Solanum bulbocastanum. Next base: position 26,539,783 of record CM073600.1, read on the forward strand.
AATAATGTATAGTGAAAGATTAAATAGTAATTAAGCTGTGAAATAGAAGGTGGAGGCCATTGTTAATAGGTACACTGAGAGATAAAACTAGACTACCTGTCATGAGGTCTTAGTGAGCAATTGTTTGTTAATTTGTATCTAGTAGTTGTAAGTTAGGATATTAAGCGACCAATCATATTGATATATGAATTTAGTAATAAGCATTAAGCTTGAATTTCTGATGAGTGTCGTAAGTAAAAGAATGACAACATGAGGGTGATGATTTTAGTTTTGAGATTTGATCTAGTAGACTTGAAATGGAGCAGGTGAGGAATTGAGAAATTAGATGGAATGAATGTGAGAGGTACAAGTATGAGATCCTAACTTTTAGATAAGGATAGTGAAGTGTGGTTAAGTCATTAGAGTAACAAGAGCATTAAGAGTTCTACCGGGGGTTGTATGAAACCAAATGAGGTTCTAATTAAGTTTCCTGTTGTCTTGTATGCCTAGGGAGTATATTTGTGTTATCAATTTGAAGTAGGCTGATATAAAAATTATTTATTACCCTTAAGAGTTTGATTGAAAGGATTTTTATATAGTCAATAACGAGCCTCTTAATTATAATTTAAAGATTCCTCCAGTCAACTTGATATGAACACAGAAAAATGTAATTGATAGGCTAAGAAGGAGAAGTCTGATTATAAAGAGCCATATTAAGTGGCCTTATAGGCCAATGAGAAGAGGTTAAGGGAGGTATCATAGAATGAGGTCTTAGAAGGAGTCCTACTACCTGTATATGGAGAGTTCAGTAGCCATGAGATAAGCCTTTCCCTAAGTATTAGAATAAAGGTAATGTAGGCCAGCTTAGACATAATTGAATAGATCCATACTTTTCAAGTGTCAACATCAGACCTAAGGGGGAGATGATAAGATAAGAAACTGAGTCAAGTGTAGAGAATCAGATAGAGATGTGTTCAGAAAAAGTTTTAGAGATATATCATTCAATGCATTCTCTAGTGTATCCCTCAAAGCCAATCGTTACAACATTATGTTGATGATTTCTAATATCAGAATTATGTATATGACCTACACTCATACACTTCAGAAACATTGGCATTGATGTTCAGTTTCCAGAATGAGGGGCAATGACTTTAGCCTGTGGATCTCAATCTTATTCATAAAGTTATGGATATAAGCCTCATGATATAAACCTATTCATATAAGCAGCCATCTCTTATACTACACCGAGTCTCATAGACTCATGGTTTGATCTTAATGGCTAGCAAAATAATTATGTGTCATGCATATTGTTATATCAGAACTCTCGAATGAATCGTACTTATGATCTTTCGTCCTAAATCTCTTTCAATGACCCTTTTAAATTTTGAGAATAGTGTTGATTATTGTAGGTGTGTGATGATAGAGAAGAGGATTGCTATTTCTTATTATGATAGTGATGGTGTGTTTATTTCACCTAACATTATAAATGTGGAGGGAGAGAGAGATAAGGTTTTACCATGAGTAATATTTAAATGAGAGAAATTAGTCAATTTTTGGTAGTAATACGTGAAATTCTGTTGGTAGAGATGATGAAAAATTTATAGATGGATTTGTTAGGAGGATTCCATGGAGTTGTTATAGTATTAGGATTGAATGTGGTGTTGTTAATATGTGTAAAAATGCATGATTTGTTAGGTGTTTCTTCATATGGGTTCAATGTTTGTTGAAAACAACTATAAGGAGAAGTATTCTTGGGATGAGATTCCCTATAGAGGTATAGAACCTGAATCTTGTTGTTTAGATAAGTATATCCATCTCATGTTTAGCATCTTGTGATTTAGAGATTAAGCTTGAATACAATAAGAGCAGACAAGTTAACTTAGTCCTTGGTAAGAGTAGTCATAAATCCTTGTACGAGTTATGAGTTACATCTAATGAGGTGCAGTATTCATAAAGAAGGGCATGGTTTAGAGGTGTTGCTAAGCTTGAAATCTAGCATTTGCATTTTTTAAGGCTTAATAGTCATATTCTTACTTCATGCCCAGATACCTTTGCTTCATGTAAGATAACTTCAGATATAGCATGACTATGCTCAAAACAATATCGTTCTTAACTTATTTTCTATAGATTGTTCCAAACTCTTAGTATGAATTAGTTCCGCCTATGTAAGTACACAAGTTAATAAATCAGAAAGATAGTAAGAGTAACTCCTTTCCTTTCCATTGTCATTCCAGTTGTCATTCGAGGACGAATGATCCTAAGGGGGAGATTGTGATACCACGAGAATTTCTAAGTTAATCCCAAACTATTCTTGAATTTTGTATAAGTTCACACTGAGTGGCTCTTAGTTTTTCTTAGGTATTAAGGTCAATTCTTTAGTGTGAGAATTACTTTGGATAGCTCAACAAATTTAAATTCCCATCGAAAAGTTTCACTAGTAAAATTTTGCAATCAAAAAGGCAGGACACAAACATCACGCCTTTTGTTCTTTTCGTTTTTAGGCTTTATTTCATTAAAAATGTTAGTAATGGTGTTTTTTTTGTTTAATTTTCAAATGAAGATTCTTTATGAAATGTCCACATCCAGATAATAAGGACCAGCTAATTCAAATTGGTAAAGAAGTAGAGTTTAACCCTAAGAAGATCAAGACTTGGTTTCATAACAAGACTCAAACAAAGGTAATTTTAATTATTTAGTCCTTTTTCTATTCATTTAATTATACTTAATTAATGTCATACCATATATTATTATTATTATTGACAATATTATTATAGTTGTTATTGTTGTTGCTGCTGTTGTTGTTGATGATGTTGGATTTTTTTTTTTTTTTTTTTTTTTTTGATGTTGTTAATATTATTTTTAAATTTTTTTTTTACACAATATGACCAATTATTTATTTATTTTCATTAGATTATGGAAGAATCTAAAAACAAATGACTAGTTAAATGATGGCTTACCTCTATGGCAAAATTAGTGAATCTCTTACATTAGGCCCCAAAATTTCTTATCTATATTTGGTAATTTAACAAGATCTCTTATGAATAATTTGAGTTGTATACTAAGTCTATAGTGGCCCACATTTTCGTTACATGCTACCTTGAGTTGTGCAAAAATTGATCCTCATGAAAATATGCCTAATTCAAATTAGGGCAGGTTGGAGAGAGTATATTTTTATGAACTATTTTTTTGACCTATGTAGAAATCAATCCTTCAAAAAATATATTTCATGAGGAAGAAAATGTACATTGTTCAAAATTAGAGCTGGTATTTGAACTTTTAAGCAAAGGAGGAAGAAAATAGTTTTTACACATTTTATTATTAAACTTTAATTATGATACTTGATATTTCTACTAAGCACATTCACCCTTAATTAATTGAAATGTTTATTTTTCATTCCTTTTCTTGTGATTATTCACAAATTTAGTAATTAATAATCGCTCTATCAGTTAATAATATAAGTGTTATTTTACTTCATATCTGATGGTAAAATAATTTTAAAAATTGTTCATATGACATACATCTTACATAAAAAGACTACAAATACATATTTTGATTAGTTGAAAGTTAAATGTGATTCGTCAAATGTCAGAAAGAGCAAAGTAAAAGTGGAGCTATATTTTAGGGTATAAAAACGTTATTATCCTAGGAACTATTAATTTCATTCTCTTTCTACATTTAATTAGTTCATATGTGTGTGTGAGATACATGTCTCTTATATATATATATTTCAACAAATAGAAATTGAGAAATCAGACAATAAGACTCTCCGAATAGAAAATGCAAGATTTCGTTCTGGGAATATAGCAATGGAAAAGGCAATGAAGAATGTTATATGCCCAAAATGTAATTTTGAAAGAGCAAGCAATTTAGAAAATTTGAAAGCACAAAATCAGAGGTTGACAGATAAGGTAAACATTTTATTTATCCTTTTATTTGTTTTAATTGGAAAACATTTCTTATATGTAACAGAGATAAATTTAGTATATATTATTTTTATGAATAAAAGTAAGGCTAGTCTAAAAAAAGAATAATCAGTCATATAGAAAGGGTTTTCGATTAGTCTTTAAAGTAAAGTCAATACATTAATAAATGGGTATAAAAAAGATTCTCTGCCAACCATTGATTCTATTGAAAATCTTGATAACTCAATTATCAAAAAAAAATTCCATTTTTCTTTTCCAAATAAATAAATGAAAATATATGCTCCATTAAACGAGTAGTCTCCCTTACATTATAAACTGTTGATTCTATAAGGTAATAGTCTTTTTTGAGGATTTGTCTAGATATGTTTTCATACTTGGGATTTCTTTGAGCAACGTATTGATAGAGTCAGTAAATGAATAAAATTAACACAATTCATTAATGGATTCATTGGAAACCTCATTAGAACAGTCAAGTCTCTTTAAATTGTATTTATATCTATTTATTTAGCTATCTATCTATTTATATTTTTCTATATTATTCCAAAAATATGAACTTCATAACTTGAATGTAACATTACTATAATATCCCCAACTACAAACACTTGATTTAATATATCTTTTTATATTTTATACTATATTATATTAAAAATAGTAACATTTTAACATTGAAGAGATGTGCCTTTTACCCAAGGGTTAAGACTTTTTCGAAGGATTGTGACTTTTTTGAAGAGTTGTGACTTTTCTAATACAGGACAATAAATATATGTTTCTATTATCCTTTGTTAGCTATGAATAGAGGGTCTTAGTGGGCTCGATTTTTTTTTTTATTCTTTTAGCTTAATTTTTTTATAATTATTATTATTGTTTTGAATATTATTTTGTGTATTTTCTCTCTATCAGACGTTGTTAACTAGATTTTATATAAAATTTTGTATTTATATTTTGACTAAAAAATTAGTTCAAATTCTTGAACTTTTAAAATGTTTATACTATTTAGCATGAGTTCTATGTGTAGCACGCATGATCGAGAACTAGTATATTATACCAAGAGTGGAAAGCTCTAAAGTGCAAAGTTGAATTACTATTTTAACCTAAACTAAATTAAAATGCTATAAAATATCTAATTAATTTGATATCAAATAGCAATTTAGCATAATATGATAGAATTTTTATAGTGTTTGTACCAATATTGTATATAATAATGTTGTATACAATAATCAATCAGACAAATGGATATATGTAGAATTAATTTTCTACAATTACTGCAGACTATTCAATATTTTGGTTGTTTTCTAACTTCTTTAGAATTCTTTTTCATTTTCCTATACATATTTAATGTCTTTGTGTTCCTTTCAACTTTTATAAATTGTCAAATGTAACTCCTGAACTGTTGCAGATTCTTTGGTATTCTATTCTTCTGGGACGAGAAGATTTATGGAGGCATGACTACTCATGGAGTATACAAATGGCATGGATGACCTTAGTAAAGTTATTCTCTATGTGTTTCGGTAGTAAAATGCATTACATAATTTGTAGTGAAATCTTTTTTTTTTTCATCCTTATATATTGGCCTTAAAATTCTTAAATTTACTGTTTTTTTAGTTTTTTGAATGGTTTAACATTATATTAATGTGAATTAGTTTTGTTATAAATCAAAATGGCCAATCAACTTGGAATTGAGTTACAAGGTTGTGTTTAGCTTTTCAGTAGTAACTTGCCATTGTTTGAAATGATAATGTGCATTATATTGCATTATTCAAATCAAATCATAACCACCCATGACTGTTGGCAAACCCACTACAAAGTTTATGGTGATACACTCACATTTTCAAGTAGGAATGAACATCCTCTGAGACACACCATCAGGCCGCTAATGCTCACACTTGGCATGTTGGCAAGCCAAGTGCCTAGCCACAAACTCCACAATGTCCCTCTTCATACCACACGACCAATAATGTTTGCTAAAATCATTGTACATCATGGCCACTCCCGGGTGAATAGAGTACCTCGAACAATGTGCTTCCCCCAAGATCAGTATAACCAATTCACCCATCTTGGGCATACAAATCCTACCCCCAATCCTAACCACTCCCTCAGAATGAAGTGTCACTTTCTTAACTTTTCCCTTCAACACCTTGTCTCAAATAATATGTAACTTATCATCATCAAACTACCTCTCTAGAATATTCTCACTCAAAGAAAATAGGTCTTAACAAAGGCAATAACACCACCATCCTTTTAAATCTGCAATCAGATAAGACTGTTGGATAATCTCATAAGATCTGTAGTCGACATTCTCTCATCCACTCATATCGTAGAAAGACTCCCCATGAAAGAAATCTTTCTACTTAGTGCATCTTCTACAACATTGGATTTCCATGGGTAACACAAAATAGTCATGTCATAGTCCTTTAAATACTCAAGGCACCTACAGTGCCTCAAGTTCATATCCCTGTGACTAAATATATACCAAAGGCTCCTATGATAGATGAAGACCTTGCAATTTACAACATACAAGTAGTGACTGTCACGACCCGGAAGTATCCCCTAGACATAACACGACGTACTTAACCTCGAAGGGGTCTCATACAAGCCCTTAGCATCATCATAACACAAGATATTAGAAAAGTATGGAACATTTAAAACTTCTATGAAACCATAAAATCGAAAACATTTTCATAAAGCAAGCGGAAGTCTTTCTATACTCTTTGTCTCAAACCATCTAATACAACTTTTAGAATAAACTCTTGGGACACATCCCATACAATAGTCTCAACATGAATATAAAAGACATAAAGGAAAGGTGGGTTTTGTCCTTGAATCTATGAGGACTCACCAAGATCTTCAACTCCTTGCAACTTCTAGAAGCCTAACTCCAAGTAGCTCTCAAGTCTCCAAACCCTACATTTGAGTAGAATGTAGGCACTATGCGTTAGTACAAAATGTACCTAGTGTGAAAGCTATCATACAACATAAGAGCATCTCAAATGGTTAGTCAACATAAGACATAAGCATAAGAGATAATAACATAGTCATAACATAATCATCATAATCATAGCATAGTCTCCAACATAAGCTCCATATAAACATAAGCCAACATAAGACATAGTTAATGAGAATAGGAGACAAGTCATAATCATATAAGCATAATTGACTCTTAGTCATCATTACCATAATAGCACAATTCTCAAGTAACCTCAAAAGTATACATGTGCAAAGCAAGAATAGCATCCCATACTACTACCCAAGCCAAGTTTCCCTTTTTGGTCGTCTTAATCATAGTCTATATGCATGGTTAAGTCATAGATCTTTCTACTATAATAGCACCATACTTCCAAGTAACCTCAAGACACACTTGTGCAATGCATGAAAGACATCCCATACTACCCTTCACACTAAGCATAGCCTTGAAATCATCATAGTCATATTCGCCCTCCTTTTTGTATTACCATAAGCTTAATTCATATAGACAAGGGAACTACCACATTACACAATCATATCTCGAAGAGAAACTATGGAAACAACCCAAGCTAACTCATACTACATAAGAGAAACCTTCACAACTAGGCCCAAGTCATACTTGAGCCATATATGGATAGCATCCCATACTACTACCCACACTAAGTACTTCTTTAGACTACCATGAATGTTCACTAATTGGGGTCTAGTCCCTCTATTCTATTTGCCTCTTTTCATATAGGGTACTTCTCTATTTAGTACTAGGCAATTCATAACCCATGAATGAACTATTTTTCTGAATTCAAGGCTACCAAGGAATAACCCCCTAATAGGCTAGACCATGATATGATCTTACTAACATAACTAGGTTAAACTAAGCTACATACCTAGGAAGAAAAACTATCATGCAAGTCCAAGCAACTCTAGGAAAGGTACAAGTGTCCTATCCTAGCTACCATGAAATAGTCCTAAACCAACTAAGTCATGCTACCCTTACAAGTGTACTAGAATACAAATGCAAGCTATCCATAGAAGAGTATGATTCTCAACCCTAAGTTATCCTTAGGAGAGTATGAGTCCTCAATCTCTAGCTACCATGACCAACCTAACTCAATCTATCCTTCAAATGCATCTTACAATGCAAGTCAAACTACTCTTAGGAGAGTATGGATCCTCTATCTTAAGCTACCCTTAGGAGAGTATAAGTCCTCAATCCTAAAGCTACAATGAAATGGTCTTGGCCAAACCAAGTCAAGCTACCATGAATGCATCCTAACAATGCTAGTTCAAGCTACCTATAGGAGAGTATAAATCCTCAATCCTAGGTCACCAGGACTACTACTAACTCATGCTACCATGACATGCATTCTAAAATGCTAAGTCTAGCTATCCCTTAGGAGAGTATGGATCCTCCATCCCAAGCTATCAACCTTGGTCTTTTCCTACTAAGTGAAGCTATCCTTGGGAGAGTGTAAATCCTCAATCCCAAGCTATCCTACCTTGGTTTTGTCTTGCCAAGTCAAGTTACACATGAAGAGATCATATATTACAACTTCAAGCTATTCTAGTCTAACATGCTTTGATTCATTTTAGGTTATTAATTCAACCTAGAATCCTTCTATCTAAGAGAGCTTGAATCTCCTAGCATATTTATGTCTAAGTGTATAAGAGAAAGAGAATGCACAACAAGATCACATCATATTGACTTTACCCCCAAAGCCCTAACAATGATGGCTACAGCCACTACTTTCAAGATTAACTTCATTCTATCATGATCCATGTCTAAATTAGAAGCTATTCAATGACATTCTTTACTGCTAAGTGATTTTAGTCATAATTGATTCATAAAGGTTCAATTCTAACTTCACAAGTCAAGATCCTTCCTATTCAATCAAGTCTAGTTCAATTCATTATTAGATGATCCTAACTATAATCAAGTACTATTCAAGACATTGATTTAGGAAGATCCTGTTTGAACCTTTAACTTTGCCTCTAATGGCATAAACCCACAATGATCACATTCATCAATTTAGATTAGGGTTCATCATAGAAATCACATGAAATCATCATATTATCATTAAAGAAAGCTAAATCAATCATAATTGGGTGTTATCCACTAGATTGGAATCACACCCAAACCCTACCCACAATGTAATCATAACCCTAACCAGAATTGGGTTTTTGAGTTCACAATTGAGGGGAAACTATAAGGGCTCAATGGGTGGAAGAACCCATGGATGATTAAGCTTAATATATCTTTAATCAAAGCCATAAACCAGGCTTGAATAAATGGTGAATTCGACCCTAGCTGCTGCCCCTCTTCTCTTCTCTTCTTTTTCTTCTTCTTCTTCTTCTTCACTTCTAGAGAGAATTTTTCTTGAGAGTAATTTGGGGGTTCTAAGATGAATGAACTAATGAATTAGTTTTTATTAGGTATTTATGGCTGGTTATTTAACTACTTAACCGACCCCTTAAGCCCATAATTAATTAACTAACCCTTACTTAATTAACTAACTTAATTCCTAAATACCTAACTAAAACTAAAAGTCATAAAATTGGCAACGTCAACACTCCTCCACCTACGGACCGTAGGTGGAGCTACTAGACGTCAATCACCTCCCTGGTTTGCACCTGAGGCACAACTTTAAAACCCTGGTGCATGCCTTGACCTACACCCATGACCTACGGGGCGTGATCTGGTATACTAGTCGTAGATGGCCATCCGTGGTTTATCAAATTGGATAATTTTAGGGGACTATTTTGGGGTCCTCCTCAAGGACCCCAAAGGTTGTCCTTGGGGAGTTGTACCCGGACGTTTAATCACTAAACCCCTACTCTAAGTACGGGAACAATTCTTTCGATTTTAAAGCTCATATACCACTCCAAAACTCCTACGAAAGGCTCTAGAAGTTCAACTCACTAATCTATGGGCTGTTACAGTGACACTACAACTTAAGTCCAAAGACCTCTGTCGCCAACTCCATGTCATGGGTAGGATAGTTCTTTCTCATGAATCTTCAACTACCTCAAAGAATAAGAAGCTACATTACCCTTTTGCATCAATGGTCCACCTAGACCAACTTCTAAATAATCAAAATACACAGTAAAGCCTCACACTGGAAACACACACTCTTCTAAGTAGTCAATGGGACCTTAATAATAGATAAACCCTGCACAAACCACCTATAGTAGCCTGCCAACCCCATAAACTACGAATCTCAGTAGGAGAAGTAGGTCTTGTCGAACCTGTAGCTGCCTCATTCTTGGCCAGATCCATTCTAATATTGTCCTTGTACACATGTGTCCAAAGAATGCAACTAAATAAAGAAAAAACTCACTTGGATGATTTTGTATTCAACTTTTTCTCTTTAAACCCGTGAAGCACTGTCATCAAAAGGTGAACATGATCCTCTAGAGTCTTAGAATATACTAAGATGTCATTGATGAATACAATATCAAAGGAATCTAAGTATGGGTGAAACACTAGCACATCAACTCCATGAATGTTACAGGGGTATTAGTAAACCTAAATAATATCACCAAGAACTCATAAACCCATACCTGGTTTGAAAAGTTGTTGTCACGACCCTAGTCTACACCCTGTACGTGGTCGACACTCGAGAACCATTACTGGTGCCCAAGAGAGCCCTTATCCTGGCTGACTACAATCGAAAGACTAACTCAAGCATACAAAAGCTTAAATTGAATTTAAATTCATTGAACTCAATAATTAAACTTTAAAATGTTTTTGAACAATACTCAAAAGATATACTTAGAGATTGTAAAACAACTAAAAAGAAAAAAATTATGAAAAACTCTTCAACTTTGTCTATCTACGAAGCCTCTACTATTAAAGACGAATATTTGGACAAAACCCATGGAACCTCAAGACTATTAACTACAAGGTAAAGGTGAAGTCCTCCAAAATGTGAGAAGGCTTACTGATGATAACTGGAATATCACATGAACTCAAAGAAACACCTGTTAATGATCCTGAATACCTGAATCTGCATCATGAAATGATGCAGGCCAAATGGCATAAGTACATGGAATGTACAAGCATATTGGGGGAACTATACATCGTATAATAAGGTCAAACTAATAAAAGGGAAGACATACTTACCACGTCTCAACTCAGTATGACTCAAGAATAGTCATTTTGACTCAAGGATACTCAACTCAACTCAAGCATACTCAACTCAACTCACAATACTCAACTCAGAATACTCAACTCAACTCAAGATACTCAACACAACTCAGGATACTCGACTCGACTTAGGATACACAACTCAAACTCAGGATACTCAACTCAAGATACTCAAGTCAAACTTATGATACTCAACTCAATATACTCAACTCATGATGCTCAACTCAAAGATACTAAACTAACGATACTTAACTCAAGATACTCAAGGACAAAGCAATAATAAAAGATACAATCTATGGAAAACTTTTAAAGCTGTAGGTAATTACTCAATTGTATGTAACAATACAATAATAACTATTGTTTGTAAGAATACATTAATAATTGTTATGTGGGTTAACTAAAAACTATCACTATGAGCTATGTGATGATACATCGTCTCACCCATATTGCCAGAACTTCCCTATACCTTGTTGGGGTATAGAACTCTTTAACTAAGTGCATCCACTAAGCTAAGCCAAAAATCAATAAGGAATCATCTAAAAAGTGTGACCCTTTACCCACGTTGGCATACATAGTTTATGGGGGCTGTGAGTTGTCTGAACTCTCCACCATATTGGTGCTCCATACTAAAATATATCTCATTCTTATATGTTTAAAAACATCTCCTCATCCTCAACCTTTGAGATTATTACTCAAAAGGTTCTCTTAAAAGAGATAATGCTCAAAACTCGTCATAAACTCATTTGGAAATCAAACTTTACTCTCATTTAAATTGTAAAAACATTTACTCTTGGGAATACTTAGTTCCCTTATATTCATTTTGAAAAATGAAACTTGACCCTCCTAATCCTCATAGTTATTTATGTAAGCCAAACATATTATAAATAATTGTAAAAGACATCTCAAAATAGAGTTCATGTCACAATGCAACCCACCGGGCCGTGCAGGCACCTACTTTAACACCTAGGTAGGAGAACCCTCGATTCCCAATAATTAAAACATGCAGAAGATTAAGAAAGATGGTGAATAAAAGAAGTTTCATATAATATTTTTATAAAAACAAGAGTTTAAAATAGCTCACGGTTAAGACTTGTAAAGTAATTAACACCCTAGGAATCTAGTGTAACCATGTACAAGAGCTACTAAGAGTACATGACACAACAATATGTAAATGACACAACTTCCACCACATGGAAGAAAAGTAAAATTTGTTAGAGATTGCCTTCGTCTTCACCTATGAAACATCATTGAACCTACATCTAATCTATTGATGAGTCCATGATTTGGATCATTTAGGACTTTATTTGGATATATTTAGTGTCCTCAAATGCTTATTTTGTGACAATAACTGATATAAAATCCTTGATTTCTAGGTATTTAGATTGAGGAACAAACAATGGACACTAATTTGCAAAAGGGATTGAAGCAAGCTGAAACAAGGAAGAAATAAAGGCCAGGCGATCGCCATGTCAGTCGCTGAATGGCCACAATCTCACCCAGTGTTCCAAGCCTTGAAGGAGAAAATCAAGTTGGAGAGAGAAAAGAGTAGTAGGCATGGCGCTAAGTGAATCCGCGATGTAATGTTGGATCGCCCAAAGTTACAGAACTTGAGGATGCTGAAGGCCAAAGCAAAAAGGCAATGGAACTGACCAAAGGGCTCATCACCGAGCTGATCAGTGTGCCTGACTTACTGCATTGAATGGTCCTTCGCAACATATTTTTGCTACTATAAATGTGTGTTTGACCATTTATTTTAGTATCATATCTTATCTTATAAAAATTTTAGTTTATCATCTTTTATCAGTTTGGAGAATAGAACTCTAAGTATTGAGACTAAGTTTTCCTTACCTTTGAAGAATTGAAGTTTTCCATTTTTTAGAAATTGGAAGTGGGTGTTTGAGATTCTTCAATTTGGACCTTTGTAAAGACGAAATTAATCTTACCTAGTTGATGGAAACACAATTTGGTAACAATTTTTATCTTTTTATGATGTCTAGCTAAAACCCTAATTCTTTGGGTGTGATTATGTGATTATGGGTTGATTTAGCTGATAGGTATTGTTAATTGTTAGTTTAAATGATAATTTCAATCATTAATTATGGTTAAAATTAAAGGATTGTAGTTGCAAATACAGTTCTACTTTCATGTTTTTGTCTTGCTCGAAAGAGAGGTTTTAAATCCAAGATTATTGATTGACGGTCTGTGGGTATTGGGTTGTCATGGGTTCTGCTCGAGAGAGTAAATCCTAAGCCGTTTTCAACACATTCAGCTCGAGAGAGTAAATGGAGTAAGGCGTAGGATGTTCCTATTTTGTATGCTTGTCGATGTTCGAGGGAATTGACTTGATTCGGGGTAAATTGTTTGAGATAAAGTTTACCTCCTCTATAATCTAGCTTATTCACTAATTTACAGTTATTTTCTAATAACTACAATTATCCATTTGTCTACATTAGCCTATAATCGAATCACATCCCTAGATCCCGTCTCCTTATTGTTATTCCTTGTTATTTGCTGATGTTGAAGTTGATAATATTTGAACCAAAACCCCTTGTAATTTGACATTCATGTGACCCCCTGATTTGAATTATGTTTTTATTTGACAATGTCTATTCCTATGATTGACTTGAGCATATTTGTACTTTCCTATTGAATCATAAACACGTACCACACTTTGTGGGAACGATCCCAACTCATTTAATAGGTTTATATACTGACTAACGATCATTGATGCTTAGAATTGGATGAAGTGTCTTTGATAACGTGAGTCAAAAAAAATGGTGCCGCTGCCAGGGAGTGGTGTTGGTTAAGATTCTTTAGTTAAGTAGAATTTCATTCTTGTTAGTTATAGTTGAATCTACTTATTTTTAGTTTTGGTTTGCTTGTTTGTGTTTTGAAACAAAGAGTATGAGTGTGAACAGAAGCAATGGTAGCCAAGTAGGTCACCAAGATGACATCGGCAACCTCAACGATGTGAACGAGCCTAATGCTAATAATCCTTATCTTATGGGTGGAATTTTTTCCATTCGCTTGCCGCCGGTTGAAGGGAAGGTTATGGTCCACATTATTAGAACTATTCTACAACTCTTGTAATTAAAGGGGTTGTTTGGTGGTTTGGCTCATGAGGATCCCCATGAGTATATTAGAAATTTTGTTGATGTTTGCAAGCCGTTCTCCTTCAAGAATATAACCCAAGAGTTGGTCCGGTTGAGGTTGTTCCCATTTTCTTTAAAGGAGGAAGCGTGTAAGTGGCTGGCTGAATTGCCATGAGACTCAATCTCTTCGTGGGAAGAACTTATCACCGCATTTCAAGTGAGATTTTTCCCTCATTCGAAGATGATGACACTTCGGGACATCATTCAAAGCTTCAAGCATCTAGAGGATGAGACAATTCATGAAACTTGGCAACGATTCAAGAAGTTGGTGTAACAATTCCCAACTCATGGTTTGCCTGACAATGTGTTGCTGCAATATTTTTACCGAAGCCTTGATTCGGTAAATAAGGGTGTTGCTAATTAGCTTTCTCCTGGAGGTTTGATGCAGCAACCTTATGTGATTGCAAATCAACTTTTGGATGGCATGACGATGATCAACCGGGCATGGTACACCCGCGAAGACTAGGTCACTTCCTTCACTTTCAAATTAACCAAGGAGCAGATAGAGAAATACCAAGAGAAGGATCAGAATATGGCAAAAATCATGACACAATTAGACATTTTATCTAAAAATGTCATGGGAGCTGGTGCCAGGAGTGTCAATGTCGTGGGTGTTGGGTGTGTGAACCCCAAAGAGGCCAAGTTAGAATCCTTGCACAATGAGGAGGTGAATTTCCTAGCCACCAAGGAAGTGGTTATCGTGCAAACTACATGAGGCAGGGTGGTAACCAAGGTTGGAGTAGGAATCAAGGTTGGAGAGATCATGATAAAGAATGGAGGGATCGAAACCCCGCTTGGAAAGAAACAGATAGAGAGAAGGACAGGTATATTTTCCCCACAAGCACCAAAAGCCAAAGGATTTCAAGGGAGGTCAGTCGGAGGATATGCTTTCTCGTATCCTTAACAAGGTTGAGGGGTCAAACAACATTTTGAAAGAGATGAAGGAAGATGTGTCGACCCTTAGCCAGACGATTACCTCCTATTCTGTCTCATCAAACTGTTGGAGACCCAAGAGCAAATTGGGGAATCACCGACCAGGTCGGTGATCACAATTTTTTCTGCCGTTTGGACCTTCACATTAACTAGAGGTCCTATAAAACTCGGCTAGGTAAGTGACACTCGGCGTGTCGCCGAGTAAATCAGCGAGCAAAACTTTTATCATCAAATGTAGTTTAATTTCCTATATTCTTGTGTATTTACTACGTATTAGTCGTCGATTGTGTGTTCGGAGTTGGATTCTTTGTCGTCTAGCTTTACAACTTCTTGTTTATTCGGCTTCTAATGTAGGTTTTCTGAACCCCAAATTTATATTTAGTGATTTTTACTCATTTGCAATGGATATTTATCTTAGTGATGTGTGCGGGGCCTCTATGATCATTATTGTGTATGTGTGTGCATGTTTTAATTCAAATATCATGCCTATAATGCCTTTATAGTTAAATTCTTGAAATTTTTATGCCTTAAAATTGATTGAAATTGTAGGGTTTTGTTTCAATGTTGTTGGGTCTAGTCGGGTGAAGTCTAAGTAACCAAATGACATAATTTTCCCAATGATAGAGCAGTTGACGTCATTCTTAAGGGAAAAAGTCATCAAGTGGCCAAATTTGGCCACATCAGAAGAAGTCTAAGTATCTCAGTGGCATGGGTGTAATAGGTATAGGTTTAATTAAATGGGTGCATGTTTTTTTTTTTTTTGGGGGGGGGGGGGGGGGGGAGGGGTTGGGGGCGACAAGGTTCAATTTGGAAGTTGGGGTTGAAAGTAGGCACGCTGGGCCGTTTGGCGTGCTGGGTCGTGCTCGCCAAACCACTCGATGGTTCGCTGAATCCCCCTTCTCGCCTTTAATTTCATGCTAATTCTTGAGTTTGGGTGCTTCAACTTTTGGCGCAAAGCCTGAGTTCATCGAGTGCAATCGACGACTCACTGAAATCTCTTCTTGATCGCCTTTTCTGCACCCCTAACCCCTAAAATGCATTCTAACTTTCATCGAGCTAGTCCTCACTCGCTGAATGTTGTCAGCGATTTATCAAAAAGCCCTTCCCTTCACCGACATACTAATTTTTCTGGGAAATTTTTAACCAATCCTTTTGGCGAACTCGATCTAGCTCTCCAAAGAGATTCGATGACTCGCCGATCAGTTCGGTGAATCTTTCTACAACTATTTTCCTATGCATTTGCTTGAACTGTTTCTAACTCTTGTTGATGTTTTTGAAGATATGGCTATACCAAAAGTGGCCGCTAGAGATATGCCACCCCGAAATCAGGCAAAGGGAATAAAGATCAATGAGGATATAGTTGTATCCAATGCTAAGGTTACCAAACATCCCACAATAGGTGGGAAGGGAAAGGGAAAGGGTTGTATCCAATAGTAACAGTATCTACGCCACTTACCTCACCATTTCTGAGAGTGAGGGTGAGCATCAGGATGCAACTTCTGACCCTGAAGATGAGCTACTAGCAGCCCAAAGAGTGGAGATGTGTTCAAAGAGGATGAATGATCAGTCTAGGATCAGGACCCCTCAGGCAACTACTTCTCCTCGCACACCAGCACATGTCATGGTCCTAGCACCATCGGTACAGGGTCCTCCTCCCTGGTCTATGAATATACGGAAGACTGAGGTGTTGAGTACTATCATAAAGGAGAAGAGGCTCTCTCTTGATGGGGTGATAGACAAGTACCCTGACTTCTAGCACACCATAGTGGCACGCAAGTTCGAGATCTTCAAAAAACCCTGGGGTGCCTATATCCCAAATTGGGTCCGATAATTCTACACTGCTTACAGAGCCTGGTGCCCCAAAGAAAGAAGTTGCCTGCTAAATTTAAGCTGATTGATTATGTGGTTGTCAGGGGCAAGAAAGTGATTTATGATAGTACTAACATAAATACGATATTAGAGTGCACAGATAACATTGCAGACGCCCACCAGTACAGGATCAAGACTAAGTCCTTAGAGAACATGAAAAGTTGGCTGGCCCTTCTCATATATGATGGTACACCGAGGTGGTTGAAGGCTGGGGCACCGATAGAAAAGAAGGACCTAAATATAGCTACAAGGTACTGGTTTGGCTTTATCAACAACACTATCATGCCATTCTAGAATGAGTCTTTCCTACACCACACAAAGGCAACTTGTCTTGGCTCAATCATTGCACGAGAGCACACAAATTTAGGTATGATCATTAAGTAAGAGATAGTCATACAAGCCAAACAACGCAATACTTCCCTCCCCTTTGCGGTCTTGATCACAGAGTTGTGAAGATGGGCTCGAGTCCCTAGAGATGAGAAAAAGGATGTGGAAGCAATTCCCATATCTTCTACTGACATACGGAGGATTGAGGCAGAGTATTGAAGGATGAATTAGAGAAGAACAAGGCATCCCCAGTGGACTATTCCCCGGTTGTAGATACAGATGCATTACGTGCAAAGGCACATTTGCCTACTCTGGCCCATGGGCCTTCAGGTACATATAATACTACCCCTTCTATTATGCTAGTTCCTCTACTGCTCTTGTGCCACCCAGATCTGGTACTACTGATGGCTGCCCTCTACTCAATTAGGCTGCATTGCTACGAATGGGGCAGCTAGCCTATTCTGTTGATCACCATGCCACAAGACTTGAGGCTTCCATTTAGAGCATGATTCAGACAGCTCTTATTGATGTTGTGACACCTTCGAGTGCTACCTTTGTTGCCCTTGCAGCTAGGATAGCGGTGTGCGAGCGTGGCCAAGGGGCTACCAAGGAGGTGACGTCTCTAAAAGACGCTATTGATGTGCTGAGGAGAGATGTGGACCGGCTGAAGTCCACCGACATGTCTATGATTTTCAGGACGGTTGAGATCCCAAATGTGCCAGTAGAGCCAGATATGCCTTCGGCTACCACCAGATATGATGTTCAAGCTAAGGAGGTAGCTGATACCAAGTCTTAGGCTGAGACGGATAAAAAGATGCTTGAGATTGCTGAGTAGGCTTCTTATGAAGGCCTTACGCAAACTGAGGAGGCCATGGTAGATGCAGTTGTGTAGACATCTTTGGCAGACATACTTTTGGCAGCCCCTAGTGGATCTACTATTTCTAAGGTGACTCCGGACACTGATACCCAAGATCAGAGTGTTTCATACGGCACTGATGCCCTGACAGATGGAGCGACTGTGTATACAGGGCTTTCTTGACCTCCCTCTCTTTATTCTTTTCCTGATTTCTAGATATTTTTATTGCATTTGAAGACAAATAGCTTTTTATTTGTGGTGGGCTGAGCTTTTTCCCTACCTATTGTTTTGATGGTATTCTCACTATATATTGAGTTTATGATACATTTTTATGTTGAGCTTGTGGATCCTTGTTTTAATTGTAAATGATTTTTGGACCATTCTAAAAAATTTTGTGCCACCTCTTGATTGTGTTCGAATGTGGCTATTCTCTTGCAAATTTAAGTATCAGTCTTGATCAATACTGATGAGTTGAATAATGCTCATAATCTAAAAAAATGAATGTGCGGCTACGATAAGGCCAAATGAAGTTGCATAGGCAATATGTGAAATTTTTGCATCTCATTGTGACTAGCCGAGTATCAAATTGAGTCTCTTGTCATGAAAATCACACTAGAAAAAATGTGGAGTCTTGTTTGACATTGGTGTCAATGCCTTGTGTGATGACCTTACCGTGAATCATGTGTGATGACACCTAGAATTTGCCTCGTTTATCCGTTAACTAAGTGATACAAGCTCTTGAAATGATCTTAGGCAATGATTTTAAAGAGTGAAACAATTTGACATCATGCCTCTTTTGTTGCCTACCTTATGAGTGTGTGAACTTCGCTTCAACACCTTTTGAGCATTAGCCTTTCCTTGGAAGAAACTTGATGGAATTGTGACCTTTCATTATCCCTTCACCCTTAATCCTCATGGAATGTGGTTTGATTGAATAACCAACTTAGGCCAAAAGCCTACATTGAAGGTCTGGTTAAAAAAGAGGGTAAATCTAGAAATGTGAAGAAATTCCCCCTCTACCCGTGGTTTTGAAAAATATGGAACTCCTCCATACAAAAAATAAAGAGAAGAAGAAAGAAAAAGAAGAAGAATGAAAACGTGGTGAAATAAAGTTGCAAAAGAAAATGAGGTGTCCAATGTTTCATGGAAAGTTAATAATGGGGTGAATTTTGAGCATGAATGAGAATGATGAAGAAAAGGAAAGAAAGTGTTGTTCATACCACATTCCATGAGGATAGCAGCCACTAAGCCTAAATTACCATACCTTTACACTCAGCCTCGTTACAGGCCTTGAAAAGACCTTCTTGATCTTGAGTGAGCTGAAACAAGTTTTGATTGGAAAATAAGGGCAAACCTATGGGTAAAATCATGCATGTGTTCATCTTTGTGAGCGTGAGAGTTGTTTTTTATTCCGCAACTATAAATTGTTGAACCATTGTGTGTGAATATGGAATCATTCTTTGTGTGAGGGCATTTAAGTAACTTTGCTGAGCTTGAACTTGCATTTGAAGAAAGTACTGTCAATGTGAGAATCTTAGGTAATGGTAAGTCACAACTTGAACTATTGAGTGCACAGTTGATCCTCTCATAAGTAAGTTGAGTCTTGTTTTGTGCATTCATAATTTAGTCTTATGTAGCACAATTTGAGACATCATTTTTGCATTGCTGAAGTTGAGTTTTACTTGAGGAGAAGCAAAAGTTTAAGTTGGGGATGTTGATGAGTCCACGATTTGAACTCATTTAGGGCTTTATTTGGATAATTTTAGTGTCATGAAATGCTCATTCTGTGCCAATAACTTATGTAAAAACCTTGATTTCCAAGTATTTGGATTGAGGAACGAGGCATGGACACTAATTTGCAAAAAGTAATGAAGCGAGCAGAAAAAAGGAAGAAATAAAGGCCTGGTGATTGCCAATTCCCTTTGGCGAGTCGCAAATAGCCACCATCTCACCCAAAGTTCTAGTGTACCAAGCCCTGAAAGAGAAAATCAAGTTGGCAAGAGAAAGGAGCAGTCGGCGTGTCGTCGACTGGTTCCCTGATGGAGTGTTAGATCATCCAAAGTTACAAAACTTGAGTATGTTGAAGGCCAAAGCAAAATGGCGATGGAACTAACCAAAGGGCGGATCGCCGCACTCATCGGCGAGCCTAACTTACTGCGTCTAATGGTCCATAGCATATTTTTGGCGACTATAAATGCATTTTTGAACATTTAGTTTAGTATCATATCATATCGGATAAAATTTTTAGCTTATCATCTTTTATCAGTTTGGAGAATAGAACTCTGAATATTGAAAGTAAGTTTTCCTCAGCTTTGAAGAATTGAAGTTTTCCATTTTTGAGAAATTGGAGGTGGGTCTTTAAGATTCCTCAATTTTGACCTTTGCAAAGATGAAATTATTCTTACCCAGTTGATAGAAACACAATTTGGTAATGATGAAATTATTCTTACCCAATTGATAGAAACACAATTTGGTAACGGTTTTTATCTTTTTATGATGTCTAGCTAAAATAACATTTCTTGGGGTCTGATTATGGGTTGATTTAGCTGATGGGTATTGCTAATTGTTAGTTTAAGTGTTGTTTAGAAGTGATTTCAATCATTAATTGTGGTTAAAATAAAAGGATTGTAGTTGCAAATGCAGTTCTACTTTCGTGTTTTTGGCATGCTCAAGAGAGAGGTTTTATAATGAGATTATTGTTGATGGTCTCTAGGAACTGGGTTGTCATGGGTTCAACTTGAGAGAGTGAATCCTAAACCCTTTTCCACACATTTAGCTCGAGAGTGTGATTGGACTAAGGCATAGGTTGTTCTTATTTTGTATGCTTGTCGATGTTCGAGAGAAATTAACTTGATTCGGGGTAAATCGTTCTAGAGAAAGTTTACCTCCTCTATAGTCTAGCCTATTCACTAATTTACAATTATTTTCTAATAATTGCAATTACCCATTTGTCTACATTAGTCTATAATCGAATCACATCCCAAGAACCCGTCTCCTTATTGTTATTCCTTGTTATTTGTTGTTGTTGTAGTTGATAATATTGGAATGAAACCCCATGTTATGTGACATTTGTGTCACCCCTGATTTGAATTATGTTTTCATTCCATAATGTTTATTCCTATGATTGACTTGAGCATATTCGTACTTTCCTATTAAATCTTAAACAGGTACCACTCTATGTGGGAACCCAACTCATTTAGTAGGGTTATATACTGACTAACGATCATTGACGCTTAGAATTGGATGAAGTTACTTTGACAAGGTTAATCAAATCATCTATGCCAAATAGGCATAGCAAGACTAGTATCAGTACAACCACACGTACTAGTAGGCATCATCGGTCAACCCGAATACCCACCGCATAATATAAGAAATCAACTGGAGAAACATGCAATAAGACTACTCATTCCTCCACCTTTATATTCCCAACCGCCTTAAAGACTCTAACCATTACTTGCTTCATTCTTGGTCACACCTAGTCATTTTATCCCTGGAAAAGAAATTTCGGAAATAAGTAATACCAACCCAGTCAACACCCACGACAAGCCTACACTTCATTCCCATCTCCACTCAACTTATAAACCAGTATTACACCTATCAAGGATTACTATCTGCTTCATAAAACCATCCCTTAACCTCAAGAATAATACCCATAATATCATTCTAAATAACAAAGCTAGCACCAGGTCGCTTAGTTCCCCCTTACGATACTACAACTGAATTGAGACTCTACCATCCACAGCTTATTACACAACCAGGTATCTCCAATTAACTTACAACATTGCAACCCCCACCTATAAGAACATAATGTACAACCACCAATCATTCAGGAAACACGCCCAATTCCACTATCAATAATACAAGCAATTACATATATAATACAAGTCAATGGCCCTCTCATGGAACCCACACCCAAACTGTTAGCATATCGGAACGTGGTACTCGATCCAATGCAAGTTAGTGTACCAGAATGTAGCACCCGATCCAATGAATATTTCGGTTTGTGAAATTCAATCCAATGCAAGTTTGCATGTCAGTACGTGACCCTAGATCCGATGCAAGTTAGTGTGTCGGTGCGTGACACCCAATCCAATCATCACAATCATTACCATATTAACATCCATAACATACAGTACCCACTTCATATAATCAAGTACTCAAGTTCATGGCATGCATTATTCATAATCAATTCATTAGATTCGTTATTACCGTTATACTTTGCTTATACGCATACATATCATAAAGTCACCTGTCAACAACCTCCCACAAAATAGAAAATCACAACCATCATCTCAACTCTATTCCACGAATTATGGCTTCCTCCTACGGTATACGACTAGTGCCACACTTATGAATATACACATAATCAATCCTTTCTTCGGACACAAAAAGCCAACGCATGCATTCTACTATCAATTTAAACATACTACGAAGTGAATAACAACTTTGAAACTACTCAATTAAATAAACCTAGCCTACCTGGGTGCCAAGCTGCTGCACGGAATTATAGCTTCAAATCTGGTTTCCAGGTGACAAGACGGTGAAATTGGCTAAGTATTTGTAAGTCATTGATCTCCTTATGCTAGAAATCGCTTCTTCCTTCTTTCCCATGCCTAGAGTAGCTTTTGGAGGATTTCTGAGGAGGACATGGCTTCCATCTAGAGAATATTGGGTACTCCTTTGCTGACACCACTCCAATTCCACCCAGCACTGCCCTAGATGTTGAGATACTCAATCGTGAACTGCACTAGGTGAGGAGAAAGGGTCTGGGGAGTGACCGCTTGATGGTTTGGATATGGAAAACCTACCAGAAGAGGAGAAAGCGTCTGGAGAGAGACCACTTGATGGTTGGAAGACCTACCAGAAGAGGAGAAAGGGTTTGGAGAGAGACCGCTTGATGGGTCGGATATGGAAGACCTTGAAGATCGTCTTCACTTATGTTGCTCCCGGACAGAAGATTTCTCGAGTCGAGACTGGGGACTTCCAGCATTTCACGTTTATGAATGAAGCTATGAAGGACATGGCACCCTCGAAGGACCTCGACTCTGATGACAACACCTCACAGCCCCAGGTATCTTGATTTGATTTTTTGCCATTCTTTAGACTGCAATTTAGAACAAAACTTTATTTTTATCTTTCCGTCTTTCTTTACGTTTTTGTAGCACATGGATGCTAGTTTTTCTGTTGTTTTTTACAGCAAAATATTAAATTACTATGTTTTAAACTCTATACTTGTTTACTGAACATTGATTGGATTGCAGGGGTTAGTTCAGATACGATTCGAGATTTATATTCTTGACTAGGAAAACGAAGGAGATAGAACAGATATTCTGTCTCAATCTATCCAGCTCTGGCAGGAGAAATCCTGCACTGGCGGTCTCGCCATTATGGGAAAATCCCGCCCTAGCAGCCCTGATGGAAACAGAATCCTTACGAACTATTTTTTGGGGTTCTTCTCTTTTCTAACTTTCCCCAAATTCCTCGACTATAGCTAGGAATTTAGGATAATCCCCTTAGCTAGGATAATAGTCCCCTACCCCGAGTCAACCCAGCGATACACACTTTAAATTCCCTTCAACATTACAACACACTCGTTCCCAAGATACACCCAAGCATTCATACAGTTATGAGTTGATTCCGATGCATGTACATATTCCATTTACAAATTACTCCGTAGATTATCTAGACCCTCGCACCAAACATAGTCATGTCTGTCTTCTCACAATAAGCTTTTACGATACTCAAGCAGTTATCCCTTGCATAATTTCAATAATTCGGCTACCATATTGCACATATCCAAGTTCAGACACGTATTTACTGTGCACATAATCATATCCTCACATCCAGGAAAAATACAACTTTCACATTCACAATTAATTCAAACAACAAGAAGCACGCATTCATAGTTTCAAGTTACAACTCACAAACAAGTCTATATTCTTAAGTTGTTCGTTCCATAGATGACTATTAGTACTCATCCATGCATTTTTGCAGCCCCTAGGGCTAGATACCAATTGGCCCTCTCATGGAACCCACACCCAAATTGTTAGCATACTGAAACGTGGTACCTGATCCAATGTAAGTTTGTGTGCCAGAACGTAGCACCCGATCCAATGCATATGCTAGTTCATGACATCCGATCCAATGCAAGACAACGTGTCGGTACGTGACACTCGATCAAATGAAAGTTAGCGTGTCAGTGCGTGACACCCGATCCAATCATCACAATCATAATCATATTCACATCCATAACATACATTACACCACTTCATATAGTCAAGAACACAAGTTCATGGAATGCATTGTTCATAATCAGTTCATTAGATTCGTTATTACCATTATACTTTGCTTATATACATACATATCACATAGTCACTAGTCAACAACCTCCCACAAAATAGGAAATCACAATCATTGCCTCAACCCTATTCCATGAACTAGGGCTTCCTCTTACGGTATATGACTAATGTCTCACTTATGAATATATGCATAATCAATCCTTTCTCAGTGCACAAAAAGCATACGCATATATTCTACCGTCAATTTCAACATACTACGCAGTGAATAATAGATTTGAAACTACTCAATCAAGTAAACCTAGCTACCTAACCGTCAAGATGTTGCACGGAATTATAGCTCCAATTCGTGTTTCCAGGCGACAAAAAGGTGAAATTGGCCAAGAAAAAGTAAGTCATCAATATCCTTACACTAAAACTCTTTTCCTCCTTCTTTCCCAAGCCTAGAACAGCTTTTGGAGGGTTTCTGAGGTGATTTACGTCTAATTTAGGTGTTTTGGGAAGTAGGAGAAAATAAGATTTTGCGTTATTTACATTCTACCTCGCCCAACCCGCTCTAGCGACTATTTACCCCACCGTGGCGCCGCCGCCCTT